>ML352110.1:0-121591 GCA_005239505.1 Nicotiana paniculata
ACCCCGGATTATATTTGCAACGCCCGCTTAGTCTTTTATAAGACATAGTTGAGCGTGATCAAAACACAACCAAGCGTCTGATTCCTATCAAACCACCAAATTTTGCAGACAAGTTCTAAATAACAAACGGATCTATTTCAAGTCACGATACCAAAATTCGAACCGGCTAGACATAAAGTCAACATACGGTCAAACTTAGAATATTTCTAAACCTTCAAATTGTCAACTTTCGGCAAACAAGCCAAATCAACCAAGGAACCTGTAAGACTGAGTACAAAATCATAATACGAGCCTATTGGAACCATCAAAATACCGTTCCAGGGGCATTTCCACAAAAGTCAAATCTCGGTCAATATTTCTACCTTAAGCTTCTAAACCAAGAACCAAGGGATCCAAATCATTTTGCAACTTCTCCGAAACCAAACTAACCATCCCTGCAAGTTATAAAATCATAAATACACATATGGAAAGCTTAAAAGGTAAAATGAGGCTCAAATGCATAAAACGGCTGGTCGGGTCATTACATTTGTCTCAAAGAGACACCTTTCGAGTCTACTGTCTTCTTACCAAGCAGAAGGTGAAACTGTCCTCATGGGTAATCAATTTCATGATTGAGAGTTTTGATGAGCCCTAAACTCTCCTTATGGCATTGTAATCACTTGTCTTCTTGAAGAACACAACATATCCCTCTCAAACTTTCCATGTCGCACCATCTCTAACTGATATAAGTCTAGAGCCTTTGCTAGTATGCGCTATGTTGTTGTCGAGGGGTTCTGGGTAAAGAAATAAGACTGTGAACATAAGGCTTCCCCGTCCAGTTCCAAAGTACTCTGTCCCGCTCAGCCTAGTGTGCCTGACCTAACTCTCTTGGAAAAGTTGCCTAGTATTGATGAAAAATTGTCTGCCATCAAGGAATTGCGCTCCACCACTCAGACCACTGTTGGCAAAATCCACGACATTTCAAAGGAGAAAGGGTCCAATGTGTCCAAGGTTCATGTCAAGCTTCAGAAGATTGCAAAGGATGATGCTAGAGCTTTCAAAAAGGTCCACGATCGAATTGATGGAATCTCTGTCACTGTGAATGCCAGCTTTGATCGCTTTAAAGATGACACCTGCAACACTTTTGCATCGTTAGTGTGTCCTGATTGGGTAGTTCAAAGAATTTTTTTTGACCAGTAATCCAGTCAACGAGTTGTTATTTTGGAACAACTTTCTTACTTTTACTGCAGGGACTAGTTGATTATTATTGTTAGTTGTTGTCTTATCTTTTTTTTACTGATGCCAAAAAAGGGGAGAAGAGAACAACTTCTTGTTTAGTCTTCAGTAGGTACTCACCAACTCAAGGGAGTATCCATAGTCAACGTAAAAGCTACCAAAGTCGACTACTCCTATGTAACCAACTCAGGGGGAGCAATCAAGTTGACTGCGCGACATAAGCAATTGACAAAAGTCCTAAACAAAGAAGTTGAATTGCTTTATGTTATATTAAGTTATTTTGTGATCATAAAAAAGGGGTAGATTGTTAAATCATTTGCTTCAAAAGCAGAAATCAAGTGAAGAAGGAAAAGGAAAGCAGCAATCTAGTGCAGGAAGATCAATATCAAGCAGATTTTACAGAATAAGAAGATATTCAATCAGCAGTAAATTAGCAAGATCATCTCCAGAAGAAAGGAAACAAGAATCCATCAAGGAGTCAATCAACCATATATATATATATATATATATATATATATATATATATATATATATATATATATAAAAGCTCCATACTTATTCTTGGAAGAAATTATTCAAGATTCACTCCAAGGATCAATTCCTTTGGGTTGCCAATCTCTCATCAGTCAAGTCCATAAACCGAGTATATTGCCTCTATATATAAAGTCGAAGATCAAGAAGAAGAGGATATACTTTCGTTTGACGAACTTCATGCTCTTTGTTTTACTCTAAATAAGCATTGTAATCTTTATTCGATTTACTGTGCTAGGGAGAAAAGAAAGAGAGAAAAATATTGGTGAGACATTGTATCAAAAGATTTGAGAGTTTACTTAGTTTAAGAAAATCAGTTGGTATGTTCTCAACTCATCAACTGAAGTGTGAGAAGAATTTCAAGGAGCTTTGAAGAGAAAACTCTCTTGCAATCCAACGGGACTAGACTTAGATTCACATTGAATTTGAACCCGTATAAAAATATATGGTGTCATTTAACTATCATCATTTTACATTTTTCTCTTGCTATTTACTTTTGCTTGACCTTTAGGTCGACTAAATGATAAACTAGTCGACTATCAAGCTAAAACAAAAAAGGGAAACATTTCATCACCCCTCCCCCCGCCCCCGGTACTTTCATGTATTTCAAGGGATACTTTCATTCACAATTTTTATCTTTAATTATGTAATTTTTTTAAATCAAAATTTTAGTTGAAATAAAAAATCATAAGATTTAGGGTCCATTTGGACATAAATAATAATTAGTTATGAAATTCTTATAATTTATCAAATCCAACTTGAAAATTGAATTTTCAATTTTGAAAAGTGCTTTGAACCAATTTTTCATTGAAAATATATAGCTTGGGAACTTTTAGATTTTAAAAATTACGCAATTTTTTAAAACTGGTAAAAGATCACATCTACCCACTAGAATTAATTACCTAGCTAACCATAAAATTCCTAATTTTCCTGTATTGCTTACAGTTGAGAGAAACTATAACTAAGTTAAAATAATAAGAAGATCAAGGTAATAAGATGAAGAAACATTCGCCAACAAAATCCTATATTGTGATTATCAGGTTTTCTTTATCTTCAGAAAAATCAATTTTATCGAGTTTAACTATCTTTTCAACTAAAAGATATACGAGAGCAGTTAAGCATTAAACATGTTTAGTTGTTTGTTTCGGGTAGGATAGTCAAGTTGGGGTGATTTTGATAGGGATTTTTTCCTTCCTATATAATATTTGGAACTTATTTACCAAAATTATCCTAATTTTGTATATTACCTGCCCTAAACAAGGATTACTTACAGATTATATACAATTCATTATTAGCGCCTTAAATTAGGGGATTTAGTTACACCATTTTCCTTTTTTCTCTCCATTCTTGTTTTAATAAAATTCCTTCTAGGTGTATTACCTAGTTTAAGCCTTAAAAAACGGAATTCCAGTGGCTGATTGGCCAACATAGGTTCGGCCAATTATAATTTTATCAGCCAACAACTTCTAACGAGTTTAAAATAATCTCCAGCGTGATGGCGAGCCACTTCAAATATGAACTGAATTTCATTGCCTTAGGATGGGTACGAGTTTCTTCTCTAATATTTTTGAAAGAGTAAAAGACGCGAAAATAAAGGATCTAAAGGATTGCAGTTGATAAGCTAGCCAGATTGTGCAAAAGTTGGATAAGATAGGAGCACACGCTGATTGTTGACCATTTACAGCCATTAAAAAGCTTTGAAGCTTTAAAATCGAATTTGAGTTTTCAAAAATCATTATTTGTTTGGATTGGGTATTGTTGCAAATAATTGAGAATATTGTTTGGATTTTATATCTCAATTTTGAGGGTGTTTAGTGAAGATTATACTTGATTTTGGCTGAATTTCAGATTGAAACTCGAAGAAGAAGAAGAAGAAGAACACATGATATACCATGTACTTATGAAATTGTAGAAAAATTATAATTTTATCAGCCAACAACTTCTAACGAGTTCAAAATAATCTCCAGCGTGATGGCGAGCCACTTCAAATATGAACTGAATTTCATTGCCTTAGGATGGGTACGAGTTTCTTCCCTAATATTTTTGAAAGAGTAAAAGACGCGAAAATAAAGGATCTAGAGGATTGCAGTTGATAAGCTAGCCAGATTGTGCAAAAGTTGGATAAGATAGGAGCACACGTTGATTATTGACCATTGGTAGCCATTAAAAAGCTTTGAAGCTTTAAAATCGAATTTGAGTTTTCAAAAATCATTATTTGTTTGGATTGGGTGTTGTTGCAAATAATTGAGAATATTGTTTGGATTTTATATCTCAATTTTGAGGGTGTTTAGTGAAGATTATACTTGATTTTNCCATGTACTTATGAAATTGTAGAAAAGTTGTAGTATAATTGTATGTAAATTTTATTCTGTTGTAGTTATATATATTTTTAATTTTAATGTTATATGAAAGTTGAAAAATAGTTGTATAATATATGAATCGTTGTATAAAATTTGTATTGAAGTTATCAATATTATCTTTTATATAAAGTTGTTGATATATATCAAAATCTGTCCAAAGATTTTACGAGGTTAATAACTATCGTGCGGGGCTAATAAAGTATCCTGCTTCACTTGATTGGTTAACTTACCCAATACACTAATCTATCACAAATTAACGAAACCTATTTAAATCGGCACTAAAATGGATACATCGTACTTACAATTAATATTATACAATTTGATGGTACAACAACATATAAATTTTAAAAAAAAATTAGTACAGATTTAATACAAATTGATATATCTACAACAACATACATACTAAAAAATAAATTTCATACAACTAATTATATAGTATACACTTATTTACAAACGTATCTATAATTCATGCATTATTTTTACCCAGTTAAAATACATCTACAACATCATACAACTTAAATACAATTTTCATAAAAATTTTATACAATATGTATTTTGTATATATTTTGCATCTGATTTGTATATATTTTGCCAGTGATGTGTGCTTGTGCTTCTTCCTCTCTAAATTTCCAATCAAAACTTTCTGTCTTAATACAATTTTGATACATATCAATAACTTTATGTAAAACGATTATATTGATAATTTAAATACAAATTTTATATAACGATTCATAATTTATACAACTATTTTTAACTTTCATACAACATTCAAATGAAAAAATATATATAACAACAAAAAATACAATTTAGATACAATTATACTATCGTAAGTATATTGTATGTCATGTGTGTAACGACCCGATCGATCATTTTGCTTTCTAGAACCCCGTACCCCTAAATAAGACTCCTCGTACTTTCTTTTACTGATTTATGACTTCCGGGGATGGTTGGTTCGGGATTTGAAAGAGTTTGGGTTGGAATTGGAACACTTGGTTCCTTAACGTTTGGCTTAAAAGACCAAGTTTGACTTCGATCAACATTTTGGGTAAACGACCTCGGAATCGGGATTTGACGGTTCCAATAGGTTCGTATGGTGATATCGGACTTGAGCATATGTTCGGAACAGGTTTCGGATGACCCGGGAGCATTTCGACGCTAAATAGTGAAAGTTTGATTCTTGAAGGTTTTAGAAGTCCTATAAATGTGGTTTGGAACGTGTTTTGGTGATATCGAGGTCCAAATGGAATTTTGAGAGCGAGAATAGTTCCATAATGTCATTTAAGACTTGCACGCAAAATTTGGTATCATTCCGAGTAGTATAAGTACGTTCGGCATGTTGGAAGTAGATTGAAGAACTTAAAGTTCAGAAGTTTGATTCAATTGGTTTTAGGGTGTGATTCTTAGTTTTAATTTTGTTTCGGGTGTTCCGAAGGTTCGAGCGAGTCCGTCTTATGATTTTGAACTTGTTGGTATGTTTGGACGGGGCCTCGGGGGCCCCGGGTGCCATTCGAACGTCGCGCGAGTCGAGTCCAAGCTCAAAATGAGCTGCTGGTGCACTAGTTCTGGTGCGACCGCACCTGCGGTTGGGCAGTAGCAGGTGCGAGCTCGCAAGTGCGGGCGAAGTTGCGCAGATGCGGCCCAAGAGTGGAGCCCAGGTTCCACAGATGCGGGCCCTTTTCCCCAGAAGCGGGAACTGCAGGTGCATTCACCTGTCCGCAGGTGCGATCCTAGCCAGTCCTGCCCTTTCCGTAGATGCAGACAATGGTCCGCAGAAGCGAGACCGTGCTGCAAAAGTCGCTGAAGGCAGTGGCCTTCATTTAATACAGGAGTTTGTCATTTTTGACTCACTTCACTCAATACTTGGGCAATTTGGGAGCTTCAAAAGGGGAGATTTCAACTTAACTTTGTGAGGTAAGTAATTCCTACATCATGTGAGTTTAATACTTAGTTTATGGGTAGATTATAACATGTAAATTAGTGAAAATTATGGGTTTAGAGTGAAATCTAGGTTTTGATAAAAACAAGATTAAACCATGAAATTCGTTAGGAAATCTAGTAAAAACCACATATTCTTGATCCTAAGGTTATGGGTAACGATTTTCTTCAAAAATTTCCGGAATCCGGGCACGTGGGCCCGGAGGTGGATTTTAGGAAATTTGTAATTCGGGTTGGGTAATCACTCTAATAGAGGAAATGTGAACTTTGGAACTTATATTGATTAGTTTTTACCTTATTTGGATAGTTTTGGATTTGTCCGGTTCCGATTTGAGGGTTTAAGAGCATTCTTGAGCTCGAAAGTAAGCTTTGGGGCAAGGTAAGTCTCTTTTCTAACCTTGTAAAGGGGAATTATCCCCGTAGGCGAAATAATTAAATATGTGTTCCTAATTGTGGGAGGCTACGTACGCATGACGAGAGTCCGTGCATAGCTACTATCATGCTAAGTCCGGGTAGTCCAGGACCCAAAAGCATGCTTTACTTGCCATACTTGAAACTTTATTGTCAAACTAAATTGCTTAAATTATATCGAACTTGGTAAATGAATTTCCAAAAGGTTAAACATATTTTTCTTGATCGTTAAAGAGAAGTTGACATTTTCTTGAGTAATTGCTTTCTTGATGAATTTCTGATTGACTGTCTGATGTGTTTATTTGTATTTGACCGCGTCGCATGTATGATTCGCGAGCGGGATAATAGATGCATTGATGGTTCGTGTCGTTCGACCCTCCGGCAGTGCACATTTTATTATTTTGTTGGATCAGGCCGTACGTCCTCGGCAATATATGCGCATGCTCTTTGCTTGGCACTTTCTATGATTTGAGTTGCTCTAAATGCCTTGAAATACGAATTATTAACTAAAATGCTGGAAATTGAAATTTATACTTATGGAAAAACTTGTCATTTCCCGATATTATCTGTTATTTATTCTGGATATCCATGCTTAGCCTCATGCTTAATTATATTGTTTTGGCCCTAGTAAGTGTTAAGTCGACCCCTCGTCACTACTTATTCGAGGTTAGACTGGATACTTACTGGGTACATATTGTTTATGTACTCATACTATGCTTTTGTACTTAATTGTACAAGATCTGAGGTAGGTGCATCTAGCTACCCGTCCGGAGCGCGTTCTTGATACTTTACCGAGATTCCACGATGAACTGCTCTCTTCTGATGTCGTTCAACAGCGTGTTGGAGTCTCTCTTTTGTTACTTACTGTCTATTATGTTTCATGCAGTAGGGTAGATATATATTCTTTTGTACATTTTACTAGGTGCCCACATACTTGTGACACTAGTTCCTGGCACACACATTTGTAGACTATTCTTTTGGGATGTAATCACTTAATTATGACTTTTTTTGGTCATTTCAGTTTTGAATTTCCTAAATTACCCGTTATTATCGAATACTTTACATTTAAGTTAAGTAAATGTTGGAAATGTTTTGGTAAAAATAAGTGGAACCCATTAATTGAATAGTGTTGGCTTGCCTAACATCGGTGTTGGGCGCCATCGCGACCTAAAATGGAAATTGGGTCATGAAAATGTGCTTCTCCTCCTCCTCCTCCTCCTCTTCCTCTTCTTCTTCCTCTTCTTCTTCCTCTTCTTCTTCCTCTTCTTCTTCCTCTTCTTCTTCCTCTTCTTCTTCTTCTTCTTCTTCTTCTTCTTCTTCTTCTTCTTCTTCTTCGAGTTTCAATATGAAATTCAACCAAAATCAAGTCTTATCTTCACCGAAATACCCTCAAAATTGAGATATAAACTCCAAACATAATTCTCAATTGTTTGCAATAACACCCAATCCAATAATGGTTTTTGAAAATCCAAATTCGATTTCAAAGCTTCAAAGCTTTTTAATGGCTCTCAATGATGGAGAGTCAAACACCTTCAAAATTTATAAATTGACAATTTCAATTTGAATACCAATTGTGCAACATGAATGGAAATTGCTAAGTTAAAACGATTTAAATTCATCGATGAATTCCATTAAAACTCTATACAACAAGAAAGCATAAAAAATAAAGAACATCAAATGAAGAAAAACTGGGAAAAAACAGAGAAGGAGAGTAGAGAGATGACAGAGACAAAGATAGAGAGAGATGGAGAGAGAGAGAGAGGGAGAGAGGGAAAGTGTAAAGGGATAAGGAAATAATTGATATTTCTTATTCAATTTCTAATATAAAAAGATACTCATTTAAAACTTATTTGTATATAATTGATAAATTGTATATGACAATGTAATTAAATTAAAACTTGAGTAGGGAGGGTAATAAAATTTTAAATAGTTTATAGGAAGATAAAAATACCTTTTACAAATTGTGGTGTGTAAATTATGTTTCATGATTTTGGAAAAAATACATCCAAGTACATTGCAAAAGTTATAACCAAAAACAAATTAATGTTCAAACCAAATTTTAGTAAAATTCTAACAACAATAATAACAGACTCAATATAAAAGACAAGACAGGATAATATATATGTAAACCTTAGCACTATTTTATGAAGGCAGAAATGTTGTTTTTGTTATAAAATAACGACTGTAAAGTAAATAAACTGAAGACAAGTATAAAGAGAAACTGATATATTATTCAACTTTCAAACTGATGTTCATAATGAACTGAAAACTCCTCTATTTATAGAAGAACGGAAGTAGCTGCGAGACTTTTCAGGAAGCAGCTGCAAGGCTTTTCTTCAGCTGCTTGTAAGTTGTTTGCATGAGCTGCTTGCAACCTGCCTGTTTAATAAGAAGCTGCTGCAAATCATTTCATTGAGTTGCTTGCAACCTGCCTGCATCAGCTGCTTGTAGATAAACTTCAACAGAGTACTAAATGGATAATCTTCTTCAGGAAGATTATCTATAGCGGAGTAATAAATGGACATCCACAATATAATAATTTCATAACACTCCTCCTTGGATGTTCATTAAAGATAATGTGACTTGTTACTAGGAAAAACCCAGTGAAAAAATCCTAGTGAAGGAAAAAGAGTACACATATTTAGTAATACGCATTTCCAGCTGCCTCATTAACAACCTTACAAGAAAAACCTCATGGGAAAAACCTTAGTAAGGGAAAAAGAGTGCAGCGCGTATTTCACTCCCCCTGATGAAAATATTGTTTCAAATAATTGAGTCTCCGCATTCCAATATTGTATACCATCTTCTCAAAAGTTGAAGTTGGCAAAGATTTAGTGAAAAAATCTGTCGGATTGTCACTTGAACGGATTTGTTGCACATCAATGTCACTATTTTTCTGAAGATCATGTGTGTAGAATAATTTTGGTGAAATGTGCTTCGTTCTATCTCCTTTTATAAATCCTCCATTCAATTGGGTTATGCATGTAGCATTATCTTTGTATAAAATTGTTGATCTTTTATCACATTCCAAACTATATTTTTCTTGAATAAAATGAATCACTGATCTCAACCATACACATTTCCTACTTGCTTCATGAATAGCTATTATCTCAGCATGATTTGAAGAAGTAGAAGCAATAGATTGCTTTGTGAAGATATGACAGTACCTACACATGTAAACACATACCAGATTTAAGATCGAGTTTTATGTAGATCAGATAAATAACCTGCATTTGCATAACCAATACGATCTGCACCACCTTTGTTAGCATTAGCAAGATACATAAGTGCACCAATTGCACTGAGATAGAGTATTTTAGGACCAAGGAGTTCCTCATCCTCTTCTAGAGGTCGAAATAGATCCTTATTCACTTCAAGTGATCGGACAATCATTGGTGTACTCAATGGGTGCACTTTGTCCATGTAAAAGCATTTCAAGGCCCTTTCTGTATAGGCAAATTGATAGATAAAGATCCGTCTGCTAAATTTCAATTTGCAGACTAAGACAAAGTTTTGTGTTTCCAAGATCTTTCATCTCAAATTCTTTCTTAAGATATTCAATTGCCTTTTGGATCTCTTCTGGAGTTCCAACAAGATTTATGTCATCAATATAAACAACAAGGATAACAAATTCTGATGACATCTTCATTATAAAAATACCTGGACAAATAACATCACTTATGTAACCTTCTTTCAGCAAATATTCATCGAGGCGATAATACCATATGCACCCAAATTACTTTAAACAGTACAATGACCTTTGCAATATGATCGAGTACATTTCTCAAGACTTTGAATTATATGCTTCATGCATTTTAAATCCTTCAGCGATATTCATATAGATTTAATCAAATGAGTCATATATGTTATGACTTGCATTTAAATGGCATGACATCTTCAGGTGTCTGGACTGCAAGTCCGATCCTTACAATCTTTTACAATATTGTGCACTATATTGTATCAAATATATCGTCGACGATCATTTTGTATCGGTTCACAAGCGACATAACTTGTGAGATCTCATCACTTTCTTTATTTTCAAGTACCTGAACTTCTTCTGGAGTTTCATGAAATGTTATGTCGTGGGCTCTTCTAGAGTTCATTTCCTCCTTATTATGATCATTGTGATCATTTGCTCCTATCCTTTTCAAGGATTCTTACCTTTGGAACTGATTGGTTTACCACGCTTCATGCGTACAGTAAACTCCATCCTTCAGGGACTTTAATTTTAATAGGAGCATTCACAGCTGAAATATGATATTTAATTTTAGATCAGCAAATGCTTTTGGCATTTGACTTGAATTATCTTTTGACTGAGGATGATAATTCGATTCATATAACATATTTTCCAGCTGCTCATTCCATCCCCCAAGTGTTAGAAAAACTAACATATATCCCTAATATTCTTTGGGAGACATATCTTTGTGTATTGTGATAGATAATAATCATGTACCACACATCAAAAATTATTAGATAGTAAAAATATTTGGTTTCTGATCCTAAACCAATTGTGAGGGGAGGACTTATCATATATTTTTGGTCTGATGCATACAAGTGCTGCTGTATGCAATTTAGAAAATCTTAGACCAACACATGAAGCTTTGTTCTCATAAGCAATAGTTTAGCCTTTAATATGAGGTATTCAATGCTAAACAAGCTTGGACATAAACCAAAATCATCAAGATAAACTATCTTGATTTCATAATCTGAAAATTATGCTCTTAATTGATAAAAGCAATTTCAGATGTCAAACTGCAAGTTGACAATAAACATACATGTAACCATCTCATATATGCATCTATAAGTGGTTCACATGATATGTGAATGGGCACATATTCACCTTTTATATATTTCAGATTAGGGTCTTAGTCCCAACTTTAGCTGGTATAATCAATTTATTATGAGAACAAGCAACACAAGAGAATTCTTGAAGAATCTTTCAGTTCTTCAGTATATGCTTATCTTAATTCTCAATAGTTCATTTTAAAATGGCAAATGAAAACTTCAAGTTTATCATGGCATGTGCTATCTCTTAGTAAGCTTCTTGTTTACTATTTCATAAACTTTTGCATTTGTAAACTTCTGATTTACTGTGGCTACTTTTGTATCAGCAAATTCATGATTTACTGTAGCTACTTTTGCCTCAGTAAAACTTCTGATTTATTGTGACTGCTTTTGTATTAGTAAGCTTTTGGTTTACTGTGATACATGATGTAGTACAAATTGAAGAATAAGGCGGGTAACTTCTCACATACATATTATTTTACCCCCTATGATTGTGGAAACGGGAAGATTTTCAATCTTTCAATCATTTATAGTCTCAATATAATAGCCATTTGTATTAGTAAAATTGAAGTTTACTACAACATATGTATTGACCATAATCATATAATATGAATGACATATTTGTATATAAGCTCTTTGAGATCCTTCATTTTTATCCACAATCTAATATTATTTGGACACTACTGGTGTCATGTGTCTTCTAGACAAAGAATTAGATCTTCGGAGGTTTTTGATAAATTTTGTACTACCACATATTGCTCAGACACTTCTGGTGACATGAGAAAAAAAGTCATAATCAAATGAACACTAGAAAGACAATACTAAATTTATAAATATAATAAATTAAGAATTTCAATATTTTTACCACCAACTTTGTGACAAATGTCTCCTTCAGGGAGAAACGCTATTAACATCTAAATATTTTATATCGAAGCGGCAACCACATAGTCATTACATCCTTCAGGGAAAGATACATAACCTGTTATTTCCTTCGGGGAACTCAATAACTAACTATAATATATTAATGTGGTTGCAGTAGAAAATATTCTACAAGAATGCTTTTGTCTTAGAGTGATATTTAATAAAATTATCCAAGATGTTTTACGTATAACAGGTACGTGCGACAATGATTTTATGCCACAAAATAATATTTATATCCTCTGTTATTCTAGCTCTTCAAGAGGTGAGTTGTGGTATTTCTTCATTCACTCTAGGGAATGAAAATGTGCTTCAAAAATAACTTTGAATAGCCCATTATTTTGTTTAAGCACAGAAAGACACAGTTTCATAATATTTTCCTACTTCAGGAGAAAAATTCAATTGTTTTACTACTCCAGGAGCAAACTCAAAATACGAAATATTGAGTATATATATTGTCTCAATCATATTACCTCTTCTGGAGGTGAATCGTAATATATTCACATTAAGAGCACGTTCATATTTACAAGCTTTATTAATATCGTCCATTCACTTCACGGAATGGATTAATATTATATAAAGTTCTCTTCCTTCAAGAGATGGAGCATAATTATCTAAACGTGCAATAACCACATTAAATTGTGATGGCGTCTGACCTCTTTTAATATATTTGCTACTTCAGGAGCAAATCGAGGTATGTATGTAATAGAGAGAAATTTTTTCTAACTTATCTTCGTTGTAACCATAGCAAATCTAAATTATCACTTCTGGTGGTTATAGATATATACCACTTCTGGTGGTTAATAAAATTTTGTTACAATGAGATATACGAAACATCCAACCACTTCTGGTGATTGTACATTTCTTATGAATTCTGTTGGAGTTCAAGCGATGCTCTACAAGAGCAAATTTGATGTCTCTTTGTAATTTTGTTCTTCAGGAACAAATTTAAGGCATAAATTGTCAAATGAACCAATTAGATTTCTTAGATCAAATAAACCCAATGAAGAAAGGAAATACTAATCATAGTGAAAGTTCTTAATGATGCAATATAATCTGATTAGTAGTTATAAACTTGTGTTTACTCAAAATAAATAAATAATTAACATTAGCAAAGAGATGAAAGTGCAAAAGATTAATGTCACAAGTCATTTATTACAAACCTACTTCAAGATAGCAAAGCAGCAAAGGAAAATAATTTGTCGTTCATAAAGACAAAATGATATAGTAAAACTTTTAAGCCAATCATGGATTATTTCATGCTTACTTTACCAATATGGAAATAAAATATTGACGCCAAAGAAATATCAATCGTTCAAACCACTATAAAAAGGGTAGAAATCCATAAATACAACAGTTTGATCTTACTTACATTGAGAACCGATGCCTTTGGACGAGAATAAATATAGTAATACATCTTTCAAAGTAAGTGCTCAAGACAGAGTATCGTGCTGATAATGTGTTATAAAATAACGACTATAAAGTAAATAAACTGAAAACAAGTATAGAGAGAAACTGATATATTATTCAACTTTCAAACTGGTGTAAGTATATATTTATTGAAGAGATAAGGGGCAATGACGAGGGGACCCACCACCACCACTCGTTTTCCTCTCATTTTCGACCAGCAAAACTCGATACCCGTAATCTGATCTCTGTAAAATGCAATTTAGTCTCCAGATTTTGTTTCCTTATCTGAAGTCACTTCAATTAACTGCTACTTTCCTTTACAAGAATCATTTGGATAACACTAACTCCAATTCCCTAATCTTCTTTTTTTTTTTTCTTGTTTGATTACTTGTTGTACTATACTTTTTCTTTATGCAATTTGAATTAGGGCATGGTCTCTTGGTGAAAGCTTACATTGTACTGTAGCTATTCCTCAATTGAGAAAGGTAGGATTTTTAGCTTCCAACCCCTTATTTTCAAAAAATAAAGTTTCTAAATTTAGTAACTTTTTATGCCCTCTTTCTCTTCTCTTCCTGGCCACTAAGTGGGTTGTGATGTTTTTGTTGGCTTGAGGTTCGTTTTTTCTCATTCTTTTGGGTAGTATATGTTTAGAGGTATAGCTATTATCACTGTGTAAATCTTCTTTGCCATAGTTTGAGCTTTCTTGTTTTTGTATGTCATTTTATCTGTTTTGGGAACTGAACCTCTTGGGTGGTCAGATCTGCTGTTTTGATGGATTTTATGGGTGAAGCTGGTTTTGCTGTAGGGAATATGATCCAAGATTCAACTGCCAGTAGTGGTGGTTTTGGCAGTTGGGGTCCTAATTTTTCCGACCAGGCGGTTTGGGCTACTGAGGATGATTATAGAGCCTGGAACAGTAATGAAACTCCTTCCAATTCCCAGAACCGGTCTGGGAGTGAGCCTCCCAACAAGAAATCTAGGAATGTGCAAGGTTTAGATCCCCGCGATATAGTTACCAGTAGCTCTAAAGCAATCGGAAAGATGTTCTATAAAACTAAATTGTGTTGTAAGTTCCGTGCGGGTGTCTGCCCCTACATTACTAATTGTAACTTCGCTCATGGAATAGAGGAGCTTCGCAAACCACCTCCTAATTGGCAAGATATAGTAGCTGCACATGAAAGTGAGCGGGGAGGAGGAGGAGGAGTACTGGCTGTGGAACCAAGAGAAGAACACCAGATACCAATATTGACTTCTCCTGATTTGCGCGGGGAGTCTCAAAGGTCCGCTAAAGGGAGGCATTGCAAGAAGTTCTACACTGAAGAAGGATGTCCTTATGGAGATAGTTGTACTTTCCTTCACGATGAACAATCACGAGCTAGAGAAAGTGTTGCTATAAGTGTGACTCCTACAGTTGGTGGATTTGGTAATAATGCTACTGGGACAACCCTAAAGCCTTCAAACTGGAAGACGAGAATTTGTAATAAGTGGGAGACTACTGGTTATTGCCCATTTGGCAGCAAGTGTCATTTTGCTCATGGTGTGGCAGGTATGGATCTTAGTTTTTGCTTATTTCTAGTATGGGGTGTTTACAATGAGAATGGTGAAGATTTGATCATTTATGATTGATTTTGGCTTGCTGGTATATTGATCTGCGTGGTTAAATTTCATTTAGGTGAAAATGCTAGTTGATAAGTGTATTAAGGTTCCCTTTATATTCTACGGCGGAAAGCAAGTTATCTTATCATCTTATCTCAAAAGTCTAAAAAGAAATTTGAAAATCGGACAATCTGAAAATACTCAGGAAAGAGACTGAATTTCCTGTGTTCATTGTTGGATGACTTCGATACTTATGAAAGTAGCTGAATTTATCAATAGTTTAAGGATTTTATATACCATTTTAGTAGATGGGACCAGACTTACTTCCACCAGTTTGGTTCAAGGTAAACCAGTCTCTTAGTACTCTGTGATGCCACATGCTATAACACAACTATCCATATTAGTATTGGTATAACTGAGAAGATTGATCAAATTTCTCTTGAGTCTCTGACCTCTTTTTTTGGGGATAAGCTCTTGAGTCTTTGACCTTTGCCCCTGTATAAAAGGGAGAACTAACTTTACGTGACATGCTTATTAGCTTTTTCTTGTAGCATTCTGTTTGTGTAAATGATGAGTGGCGTCAAATATATTGGAAGTAATTTATTTTGAACTTACTCCAAGGCAGCACCCTGAAAGAAGATTACAAGAAGAGTACTTTTTATAAAAATAAAAATAAATAAAAAGGTAGAACTTAGAAGAAGAGTAATACTGAAGAGATTTGTAGTATGTTCACTTTGAGAAGATTTTGTCAATTTCTATGTTCATTTTCATGGAAAATGGGAATTTTAATTTGCCCTTCTGTAGTTATCTGGGGAATGCTCCAAAAATTGAGTATCTGGCGAGGAACTTTAACAACGCATATTTTGTGAAAGCACAGTAGTTGGCCTTAGGGCTTTGATTTAGTGGTAAGAGCGCAATATGTTGATGTGCGGGTTTGGCGTACATCACGGGTTTGAACCTTGCTGTAGACAAAGCTTGGTATTTAAGTGGAGATTTGTAAGGGGCGAGCTGATTATTCATCGAATTTCAAACTGTGCGTCCTTAGTCCTCTGCGATTTGTCCGGTTATCAATAAAAAAAGTGAAAGCACAGTAGTAATGTTGCTTTAGTCTGATCTATCTTTCCATCTGTTCCTACAACTTTTGAATCTCTTTTTCTCTTTTATGCTCACCACCACTTCCCCAGCAACTCTATCTCCTCTTCTGTTGAAGCCACAAACTAGCAAACCCTTTTAAACTCTGATGACTACAAGGGAAGCATTCACCTCTCTTGCAACCTCTCTGCTACACCTACGGGAGTCTTACAACCTATGAAACAATAACCAGAGAATGTTGCGAACTTAGGTGGGAAAAGGAAATCAGGGAACATGCTTGTCTACAATCCAGTTGTTGGATAGATAGAAGATTAGTAATTTGATGGTTATGATTGTTGTTGTTCAATTCTATGTTTACTGGGTAATGTCGTCCGCATTATGATTTTAGTTACTTCTGTATGTTATCTTACTCCTGTTTGCCATATCAATCAACCTGAATTTTCTTGTTCTCGGCTAGTCTAGTTAATAAATAAACTCACTCTCATCGTTGTCCTTGTCTTTTATCAATATTGCTATAGATGAGGCCATCTGTTGAATGACTTCCATCCTAACTCATTGCATTTTTATTGATGTGGATAGACTATTAGGTGATTATTACATTGCCTAAGGCTTTAATAAATGCCTGTGTCAAAGGGATAAAATACAACTTCTCTCAGATTAGAGCATTCCTCTTATTTTTTATTAATTTTCGGTGCACCCATGAGTTCCCTATGTGTTTAAATGATTGATTGTCCTTCGTAGAGAAACATATCATTTTGTATGTTCTACATTTTGGTATACTTCTTGTTTACGGGTGCTTCGCCACAACATCAATGAGATATTAGTTTATCTCAAAGAAAAAAAGAGAAATGATGGTTGAACATGTACTTATCCAAAAACAAGGGAAATGAATAGTAACTCCAAATGGTATGATATTCATTATTCTCCATTGAATTTCTTTATATATATATATATATATATATTAATTCAGGATGAAGTCAAGTTTTTCTTCCTTTTGTATAAGTTAAATGAAATTGATAAAAAGGAGTGATAACCTAGTGGAGAGAGTTCTCAACACCCAACCATGATGTTGGATATGAGTTTAGGGAGCAAAGTGGGAAAAAGGCATTGTGTGCTCCTGGGTTGGGGAGTAGAGCTTATTATATCCACACACAAAAAATTAAATTAAGTAAGGTGGATAAAATTGTATTTCTAAATCTTGTTATTTGGTGAATGAGCTGCAAGGACTTGGATGAATTTCTAAGTGAAGATTTTGAAGAATATGGTCTGTAGAAGGAGTTGCGCAGAAAGGTTAGTTGGAAGTTTGCGCAGAGTCATAAGACCTTGGATGTGGAAGAATCTAGCAACTTCAGCAGGAACTGTGAAATATCTTAGAAATTAGATTATTCTGGACTGCAAGTTAAGCAATACAGATTATTGTTTTCCAGGTGAATGAACTAAATACCAATTAAATTTTTTTCCTCAAAAAAAGGAGGAAGAAGACAGAAATCTATTGGAACTTGATGGTGTATGTTTTATGCCAATGTTTTTGTACTGACAACTACAGGAAGAGCTTTTTGGTATCAACGTCATAAATTTCACATGCAGACATAATCATGGTAATGGATTCTGCTATTAAAAGAAGCTTACGAAGCGTCAGTGAAGCAGTTGAATGTTGATTTAAAGTCGGTACAATTAGAAGTGGAACTGCCTTTGGTTTTGTAGTGGAAAGACCTGCATGAGATATTATGGTTTAGGGTAAAGGGATTCTACATATTTGTAAAACCTATATGCCAGGACTTTTAAATGTCTAATTGTTTGGCCTTTTTTCAGTTAATTGTTCGGAGGTCTTCTTTTACCTTAAGCTAAAGCTGTCGGGTTTCATTGAACTAGTCAACAAAATTATGTTGTATGTTCTGTTGATCGTGTGCAAACTACTAACTCTTGCTATTTTGTGACAGAACTGAACAGATTTGGTGGAGGACCTGTTGAAACAGAAGGCAAAGATTCTCTTTCTGTTCCTCCAGATTTAAAGCAGGGAGGAAGTTCCTTTAAGACGACGGAAAGTACAGTGTCCTCAACCATTTCAGCGCTGCACACCGATGTTTATCATCTAGGGCAGGGTGTTCAGGTACAAAGGCCGAGTAGCCTAGTTGAGAGGCCTGGCCAAAGGCTCTTTCAAAAATGGAAAGGCCCCGATAAGATTAGTAAAATATATGGTGACTGGATTGATGATATTGAATGAAGGAGTCATCATAGTTAACTACTAATCTGTTTTTACCAAGATACTGAATAGCAAATGATTGCTTTCAGCCAATAGGCATCCAGAGGAATTTGACCAAAATTTTCTTTTCTTCCTTTGAACCTAATTTAGGACATGCCTAATCATGTTGTTTTAGAGCTACAAGCTAGATTACTGCTTGTGAGCCAATGTGTAATCTCTGCTGTGTACTATAGTCAACTTGTTTGTAAGAATACGGACTACGATCACTATATTTTTTATTTTATTTTATTTTATTTCCTTGAGATTTTCACCGCGCCACGGAACCTTGTAGAATGCAAAGTATAAAGTCTAACTTTTTTTGGGGAAGATAACTTAAAATGTATACAGGTTTTGCTTGTGTAGCTTCTATGGACTATGGGTCATAGAGGAGAAACAAATTTGGAGAGCTTTGAATGAAGCTGGTGGGAAATACGGAGAGATGAATATCTACTAAATATCTAAGTAACAGGCTCGATGCAGAATTCTTCTAAATTGAACTATATACCTCATATACTTTACTCCATATTTTAAAGATTAAATGGTTTTTCTTCAATTATAAAGTGTTCAATAATCTAATAAAAATAGGGTTATAAGAGTCATATTTTTTGTAGTTTTGAAATACATAAATTTGATATTTGTAGAATTTAAGAATGCAAATGAAATGATTTGATCGTCGTACTTGAGACTTATTTACTCTTGTTGGAAGGGTACTCTATTTTTCTTTTATAAATTATATCTGGTTAAGGTAAAGTAATTGAAAGTATCGTAATAACTTTCTTTTGCAACGGGCAATGGCTTCATGGAGTATTATCTACAGCAAACACCATATCAATCGCCGAGGAAATTAGTCGGCTATTTCTCTGGCTTTTACAGCTCTTCAAAATGCAAATTTGGCCAAATAGAAACATACTCAGGACTACTCCGTCCCATTTCTATTTCAAAATGTTGACCCGATTTCATTAATATTATTTTCAAGAATTCAAATTCAAATTCATTTAACTTTTCAAGTTTTCACTTTTATGTAGATATTCTCTACCAAATAATTTTATCAATATTTTTTGTTACAAAGTCAAATTAACATAGAAGTCGATGGATATTATCACATCAAGTGTATGAAACAAGTCAATACAAAGAACATATATACAGTGTCTGCTTTACACTATCTCCTATCTCAATAAACACAGACACATCCTAAAGTATATGAGGCGCAAAAATAGCTTCTTTTTTTTTTTTTTAAATTAAGGATGATGGACAAAAATCTTCACTACATCTTTCTGACTCGTCTGGGTGAAGAAAGTCCCTTTGATCTTTATCTGTTCTCGCCATCAGGAAAATAATTGGAGATGCAAGTTTCCTTTCATTTTATGTACAGTTCATTTGTAGTTTGTTCTTCAGCAAGCGTACTCAATGTTTAACCAACATTGCGTCTAATCGTCTTCTCCTGGCAGCATATTTTAATTTCTCAAGTGCAACTAATCCAACCTGCCTGACCCTTTCTCTGGACAAACCTATCCTGTAAAGAATGAAAAATAGCATTTACAACAACTGTTCAACATATAGATATATCAGTCAACAAAGGAAAGATGAAAATCTCTATAGATTGTTCAGATCATGTTCTAATTGATGCTTGTTACGAATTTAGACATGTACATTTTTTCTTTAGGACTAAATTCATTCTCAGAATTAACATGGTTGATTATATGCCAATATGATGATATTCGTTTTTTTTTATCTTCCAAGAGATAAAAGAAGAATGAGGCAACACACTTCTAAAATACAGATACCCCATGAAAACGAGCTACTAAGAATATGTGCGATAAGTATTCTAAAGAATCGTGTTAACTAGAACTCTGTTCAAAAATAGGTTCTTGGTCAACATAACCGCTGTATGATGCCATTGTCTTGATGGGAAAAGTAATATCCACTGACAAGTAGTAAACAACCAATGTTATTAGGAATCTTACCTTCTACTAATATCCTCCCAGGTAAGACACTCATTGTCTAGACCATAATACAGTCGGATAATCTCTCTCTCGCGTTCTCTAAGAGTTGAAGAGATGAGGTTGTTTACTTCATCCTGTAAAACATATAAAATCAGTAATGATTTCTTCACCAGCAGTCTATGAATTCAGGAAGAAGCCAGAAATTATACACAAATGAACCTCAGAAGTGTTTTCTTACATTTTTACAAGAGTATATAGAAGCACATGATGAATATATTCCAAAAGGTACAATTTTGTCCTCCGAACCAATTTTGACCAAAGTCGAAACATATTCGTTGCCATTAATTCATAGTTACATTCATGCTTTGCATAACTCATAGAGAACTCAGACACAGTAAGCCATTTACTCTCTGAGACATATCAAGTTTACATCTTGATAAATAATAAGAGAAGAAAAAAATGCAGCACAGAAGGAGGTAAAACCAGCGGATGCCCATTCAATGGAAAGCATAGCTAGGTAGGTAGGTAGGTAGATACGTAGGTAGAAGCACGATAGACAGTCACATGTATCATCTTACCCTTTGACCCAAATTTGACCTATAAGTCGGTATGTTATCCTTACTACCAATGTGTAGTAATGTACATGCCTTGCAAAATTAATAGAGCATTAAAATATATCAAGCCTTCGTTCCGTGAGATGAGATACTATGGGTCTAAATGAAGTGATATGGTTAACGACGATTCATAAACTCGACCATAACTAATTTGGGATTGAACCGCAGTTATAGTTGTTCTAGAAGAGAAAAAGCACCGCAAAAGAGAAAGAAGGGACTGCATGAGAACAAGATTTCATGGTAGTGCCACTATCAAATATAATGATGTAAAGGTACAGGGAATATATGCCAAGATCATACTTCCTGCACGAAATTATGATTCAGAAATTAACCATCACTATGAGTTGATGTATTGATATTGAACCTAATTTGACTCAAGGAGGAAAGACTCATCTCAGGGAGATAATGCACAATAGTAGAGCTAACTGCCACTGGGATTCTTTCAGGCATGCATCATCCAGGGTGCAACCAATACTAATTCATCCGTAATTTGAGCGAGGGGGATAAATCAGGAAACAAATACCTCAAGAAGTTTGATTTTGTTAAAACCCATAGATTTATGATCACAAGTCACATACTAAATACCATTCATATGTTCAATAGTTAATAATAAATTGTGAGGATTTTTATGATAAAAGTTACCTTGAGCATCCATTCATCAACTCCATGCCACGGGATGTTCTCCAGGCGATTATCAGCAATGTACTGCAGAAGAAAGAAGGCTATGAAACATTAATCAGTAAGAAATGGCTAAAAAAAGGCCTAAAACCTTAAGTTATTGGGTTCAAATAACTCCAGTAGATTGATAGTACTTAAGTCTTCCCCTAATCTGGGTGATACTACAAAATATACTTATAGTGTTGTCAACATTGTATATCTCTCTGATAACAAGTAACTAATAATTTTACTGTAATAGTTTATCCCAAATCTATGGAAGTTGAATCTTAAATTTTTGATAGCCAAAGTCCTTAGTTATCAAATCAAAATATCTGTAAGAAAGTTAATATGTACAATTTGGGATGCCAGCAGCCTTGGACTATTTAATAAATCGAGAAGCTGTCAAAACTCAAATCTAGACGTTTTCGCGAAGATTTGGGTTTGGACTTACGCTGTGAAGTGTTTCTCCAGGAAGGCCATTTAAAGAGGGAAATGCTTCCCTATCAAGTGAAAACACCTTGCTGCTTGCCTAGAAGAAAGAAATATTTTAGAAGCAATTTTATACAATATGAACTGGAAATGTTAAAAGCTATAAGATAATCATACCTCAGTTGCATTCCTGACTTTCTTCTGGGACATGTTAAGGCATTCAGCTATTTTCTGATAGTTCCGGAGAAGCACAAGCAAATTAGAAGAAAGTGTAATATTTTACAATTAACTTTGTAAGCAACATTCAGAATATGATGCTGATCAATTCATTTCGACAGAACTTACCTCGATTGATGGAGTTATTCCATTCTCTTTAAGCTTGATTTTTGCATTACGGATCAAACTCAATCTTTCATGTAGATGTATGGGCAATCTTAAGGTTCGTGAGTTCTCAACTAACGCTCTGGAGACGCCCTGAGAATTGGGGGGGAAAGGAAATGAATGGTCATCATTATATTACAAACTTGGACTGTTCTAGAAAAAACTAAAAAAACAAAAACTACAATGGTGATCTCACCTGACGAATCCACCAATAAACATAAGTTGAGATTTTGAATCCTCTTGAGTGATCAAATTTCTCTATTCCACGAAGTAGTCCAATAAGGCCCCCCTACATGCAAATGAAAGAAGTTTCCTCAAGAAGTGCCTATTTTCATTTTACAGTATATTGACCAATGCACCTGTAACTTTTGTTCTTACAGTAAGAACTTACCTGAATGAGGTCAGCCATTTCAGTACCGGTGGTATCATATCTTTGTGCAATTGACATGACAAGACGAACATTGCTCATCGCAAGCTTTTCTCTAGCCAAGGAACATTCTATTAATGTAGATCGTAAATCAGCACGAGATATTTTCAAGGAAACCGCAAGTTGATCGTCAGAAGGTTCACATCCCAATCTTTCCTTCAGCCTACAATTTTCCATGTATTAAACAAGCTGGGTAAGTCATCTCTAGAACATGTCGATGGAAGTCATTGGATAAAAAAACCAGAAGTAACTTTCAAATTGTAGCTGAAACTCCCAGTCCAACACATCACCTCCAATTTTATTCACATTTTCCCTTTGAGAATGTAAGCTGTCATTAAGGTTGAAACCACAGCCTTCAAGAAAGCACAGCTACATTTTGACCATTATAGAGGGAGACATGCTAAGGAGTAAGGAATTCTCTAGAATATCCAAACACAGAGGTGTACATAATGAAGCAAAGCACCATTTCTTCTCCAGCATTCCGCGTCCAATTTGTTTATTTACCTCTTACTCCATTTTTTATTAGATAAGGAAGCTAGTAAACACTGGCAACATAACACCGGCTTAAATGTGGTTGAATCCGACAACATTCACAAGTGCGTAACAACTTTTTATATTGAGTTTCAAGCTTTACAATAATATTCATAGCATTTAGACCTCCAAAATTCTGAAAGAAATGTATTTAGGAAAATGTACACAGAATCTCAGGAACAGAATGTTTGGTGGGTATTTGAGAAGAGAGATTAACCTATGTGTTCTCGTGGGTAAAACATAAGAGGGTAATTCATACAGTTCTCTTTCATAGTTCATTTCACTCTTTCTAAAAAAAATTCTTAAGTTCTTTATAGTCATTTTCACTACCAAAATCTCGTACAACGTTTGAGAAAGTAGGGGTGGCAGGGTTGGATCATAGATAGAGTTGAGAGAGAGCGCGGTACCTGGATTTCTGCTCTTCTAAATAAAGACCAAATTTGATTTTTTTGGATAGTTGCACCACTTCCGTGTGTGTAAGCAATTCTTGGCCTACTACACCATTTATGTAACCTTTTGAACGGTTTTGTAGTAGCTCTGGACCGATAACAGATCTCAGTCGCTTGCTTGAACAATCTGATGTGACTGAATTTTTTGGAAGTAGATCTCTTTTGCGCGTATCCATTCTTCTCCGCCTAGCAGACGTCCCTGAACAAGTGATCTGCATCTTCTTCTTACAGTTGTTTTCATTTGTCATTGCCTTCTCAGCTGAAAGATTCCATTGCTTTTCAAGCATAGATTTCTGCAGCAGAAGAAGAACCTCCACCGAATCTTCTTCGCTGCAGGTGCCATTCTGCAACTGTTTGAACATTTGAACCCATGGCTCCATATCGGAATCACGATTAGATGCAATCTCTACATGCTCTTTAACAGCCTTAACGGACTGCTTTTTCCGATTGGAAGCATAACTGGGGCTATAATTAGATGACTTCTTAGCATTGATCACATTCTTAGTAGAAGCAAACTGATGGCAAGGCAAAGCATGATCACTTGCACAAGATAACTTTTCAGTAAGATCAGAATAACTGAAGGAAGAGCTTAGGATTCTGTTTCCAGCACTGAGTCCAATAATGGCCATCATGAGGTGAGGGCTATTACACGGCAGATTTGCAGTGATTTAGAGCAACTAAGAATAATCAAATCAAATACTATATCAATATGAACATCTAAGCTTATTGTACCTGAATTTAGCAGTGAGTGTGTGTGTGTGTGTGTGAAAGTGAAAATATTTGCTAACCGTAATGATACTGTATTTCTTTGTTTTTGGTTTGTAATTTGTTGAATTATTAGAATGATCGAAAAATGACAAAGTACTGGTCGAAAATAACGGGAGGAGGCGGTGATTCTGGATATCGGGGACAGGAGAGAAGTTAACAGCCATTGGCTGGAGAGATATTTGGTGCTGGGTTCGTGTGGCGTTGGCCCTCTTCTCTGGTTTCCCAGCGTTACACGTACTCTTTTCTTTTCATTTTTGTCCTCTATCTTTATCTTTGGAAATCGGATCCATTTTTCTCCTTTTTTTAAAAAAATTAAAAAAAAAAAGCACTTTGCTCATCTTGAATATGTACAAAATGTATACTGAACATGTGTGTAGGATGACTATAAATTCATTATTGGTAAGCTTCATTACTCATGTTTCCATATTTTTTGCAAGTATCAAAACGGATTAACGACTATAAATTTGATGATTGGACAGCAGTGCACTATAAAGATGTCTTTGATTGAAATTTTAGCCATTTACCACCAACGGAAACTAATTAACTCTTGACAATGTAAGACATATTGTACACAATCAGTAGAAGTTGTAACTACCTACGACAAGTCTGGAATACGTGACGGATTTTGTGCAAAAACTATGGAAGGGTGAAGAAAAGCAGGACATTTTTGAATAAGTTCATCGACTAGTTTGAGATAAAAGATCAGGATTTGATCGAAACTCAACAATTCAAGGCTGTTAGCAAGACAATCCATTTTCTATATGGGAATTGCAATTAATGTGTTCTGTGCTGAGCGGAAGCAATTTGAGAAGGATGGTCTTTCTAGATGTTTGAACTTAAACAAGTGTTCTCTAAATTCTAATTCTGCCGCTAGGGTGGTTTAGACTACGAAAGGAGGATATTATATTTCCAAAACTTTTTTAAGAAAAGACCAAACTTTAAAAGTGACGTGGACCAGAAGCTGGGGCTGGAGGAGAATCAGGAATATCAGCGGGAGAGATCGTGGCACCCTCCGCTCGAGCAGGAATTGGAATAGTCTGGCCAAGAACGGACGAGTCAGGCTGATTCATGGTCGGGGGATTATCCTCACCCGTACCAATAGATTGAGAATTTATGGCCACACATGGGGTGACATCGGCCTCTAGGCCGAGTCGAGCTTTCTTCCTGGGTGCCATTTACTGAAAGTTAAAACAATGCACGAGTTAGAGAGAAACAACCTCACTTTTCACTCCATCGCACGATACTGAATAACAATGAAGATTAGTATTCCTAAATGTCAATGCAACCCCCTAATTGTAGATGTGGTCGACAACACACCGATAAGAAGGAATCTACGAGACACGGCTCCGAGACATCCTAGGACACTTTAAAACCTTAGGCTCTGATACCAAGTTTGTCAGCCCCCAAAACCGAGGGAGGGGACCGGCCTAACCGAGTGAACCCGGTCAAGCAAGCATGTTTAGCCTTTACTACCCGACTCGTTTCTCCCCGTGTTTATAGCATATATTGTTTACATGAGTTAGCAAGAGAAATCAAAAGCATATATTCATAATATTAAGTCCATTTTCCTCTTTCACCGTAACCAACATTAGATCTTCCAAAACATACCTACTAATTACAATGTTTACAGTACGGAATCATGGTTACAAATAAATCCAACATTTACCCAAAAGGTACACAACCCACATCAGTGTCTACGGAGCCTCTAAGAGTTCAGAGAATATACATAGACTTGTCGGTGACAAAGCCCCGACTATACCTCAAAAAGAGACGTGTACGAAAGAGATCAACATGTGACTACACACGGCCCCAGAAGGAAGTAAGGTTCACCAAAAACTACTGAAGGGAGGAGGAGAAAGCACCACTATCGACGGTCGGCGCTACTTGCTACAGAACTACCTACATCCATTTAAAGGATGTAGCGCCCCCGACAAAAAGGACGTTAGTACCATTGAATAGTACTAGTATGTGTGAAAAAACCTACTCTAGATAGGATAAACATCAACATGCAATGATACAAATAGAGACATCATATAACAATTCACCGAAGTAGGAAAACACCACAAGAGTCACCATGTTTCTTATCCCGTTTTGCCATATTTTGGTTAATATTCTTTTAAGTTCAAGTATTATTATTATTACTGAACCACCGTGTCGTTGTCACACGGAGTCCGGTCTCGGCCCGACCGGCTAAGCCATCCTAGGTGAGGCCCTCAACAATATCATATCTCATATCATCATCGTGGCATGTTCACACGGAGTCCGGTGCTCGGTCTGACTGGCTGGACCATCTCAACTGAAATAGTGGGGCCATAATCAACATCATATCTCAATTTCATGTCTCCATGTGTATGACATGGAGTACGATCCCAGATTGATCGGATAAGCCATCTCACCCTAGGACATTCCCCATTATTTCTTTAATGTTTTAGTTAACTTTTATCATTTTCCATCTTTTGATTCACATCACATATCATTTCACTCTTTGATTCATCTTTCATATCATTACAATATTTTGGTTCATATTTCATACCAATCCATTCCTTTCACATCTACCACACCCATCACTTAAGAGGATTTCACACATAGTAAAAGAGGGAACGTAATGATCACAATTCATACACTCAAATATCATAACGATATGGTAGTAACATGGAACGGCATAGAAGCAAGAATTTCCCAATTTGGCACATAAGGCACATAAATTACATAGAGAATCAAACAAGAGAATCATACCCGGAAAGTGAGCACAAATGAGTTTATTGTATGAAGATTAGAGTTAGCCATACATACCTCGATTCGGGATTTTTTTACTTCTTAAATTTCTACCACAAATCTCCGGACCTTCTAGCACCTTCAATCTGGAGTAGGGAAAACTCCATATAATATTTTTGTAGGAGAAGTTGATTGCAAGAAATCTTGTTGCTACTGAAGTGTTTAGACCAGAACTTTGTTGAAGATTTCATAAGAATTGCATCGTTCTATTTTTGTATTCCTAAGTTCTAATTTGTAAGAAAGGACTAATGTTTCTTGTTGTTAAGAATGGCTAACGTTTCTTGATGAGGCTTTGTTAAAAGCTAGGAAATGACTAACATAGGAAATAAAGCTTTTTTAAAAGCTTTTGCAAATGGCAGATTGTGGGGATGAGGATGGCTAATTAATTATCTTGATTGTGTATATAAGATATGGATTCTTACTATCAATTCACTTTTTGTTGCCACCTAATTAAAGGTTACTTAAGAGTCATCATTTAGAATGTGGCATTGCTGCCACTTTATTTTTGGTTGGGGGGTTAGTTTATTAATTAACTAGGTAATGTCTCGTTACCTGATAATTAATCAAATACCCCTATAATTAAGAATTATTTCAACTACTTAAAATACTACTCATTTTTAATATACTTTATACGTCATATTATCGTGGTCCCATGGTACCTTTTACGGTACTAGTCCATAAATACCGAGTATTTTAGCTCGGTCCATATTTTATCCCATATGTCAAACTTGGACGAAAATTTATTTTTTTTGACTTTCTTCCCCTCTCACCTTCCCGAATTTACTCATCACTTGTTTGAAATAGCATAATCCTTAAAACCTCCAAATAATCTTTTCCTTGGACTGATATCAATTTCCTTACGACAAATTCAATGCACAACACTACAGGGTGCAACATCGTCATAATTTAATACTGTGAAGCGTAGCATCATCGTAATGTAGTACTGTGGGATGCAATATCGACGCAATATTGTGGGGCGTAACAGACCCCAGTTCAAATTGGTGAAGCAAAAAGGAGACCTCAGTCCGAGGTAAAGCATGCATTCATCAAAAATTAGGTAACCAAACTTCTCAAAATAGGATCCATTAGGGAAGTAAAATACCCAGAATGGCTAGCTAACGTAGTGGTAGTCCCCAAAAAAGGGAATAAACTTAGAATGTGTGTAGTTTACAAGGAATTGAACAAACCATGCCCTAAAGATTCCTTCCCACTGCACAACATCGATCGATTGATCGATGCCACGGCCGACCACGGGATCTTTACTTTTCTCGATGCCTACTCCGGGTATAATCAAATTCAAATGAACCCGGAGGACCAGAAAAAGACTTCGTTTATCACGAAATATGGTACATATTGCTATAATGTAATTCCCTTCGGTCTAAAAAATGCGGGAGCAATTAAAAATGAATCTTTTCTCATTGGGAGCTGGCTGTAATAGGACAACGAGCATCTTTTCCCCCAACGAGAAAGGACCTAGTTAATAAGATGTTCGAACAACAAATAGGCAAATCTATGATAGTTTACATTGATGACATGCTAGTTAAGTCCCTGCGCGCAGAGGACTATTTGACTCATTTTCAGGCGATGTTCGATATCCTAAGAAGATACAACATGAAGCTCAACCCCGAGAAATGCACTTTTGGAATCGGCTCGGGAAAATTTTTGAGCTTCATGGTGTCAAACAGGGGGATCGAGATCAACTTCGGCAAAATCAAAGCCATCGAGGAGATAACTATAGTAAACAATGTGAAAGTCGTGCAACGGCTGACCGGGTGGATAGCTGCCTTAGGCTGATTCATCTCGAGGTCTTCATACCAGAGCCATATTTTCTTCTCTCCGCTTAAGAAGAAAAATGACTTTGCATGGACCCTAAAGTGTCAACAAGCCTTGGAAGAATTAAAAATGTATCTTTGGAGACCACCTTGCTTCATACACCAAAGGAGGATGAAACGCTCTATTTATATTTAGCCGTGTCCGAGGTAGAGGTAAGTGGCATGTTGGTTCGAGAAGAGCAAGGATGCATTTTCCTGTCTATTATGTAAGTCGTACCCTTGGAGATCCTGAAACCAGGTATCCGCATTAATTAGCCCTAGCATTAATAAGTGCATCTAGGAAGTTGAAACCATATTTTCAATGTCATCCTATATGTGTATTAACTACATATCCACTTCAAAACATTTTGCATAATCCTGAATTATCGGGCCGTATGGCTAAATGGGCCATCGAACCCGGAGGGTATGGTATCGAGTATCAACCCTGAACGACTATCAAATCTCAAATTTTGGCGGACTTTGTGGCGGATTTTATGCTTTCCCTCGTGCCCGAAGTATAAAAGGAACTCTTGTTAAAATCGGGCACATCATCGAGGTTATGGACCCTCTTCATCTGACGGTGCCTCAAATGTGAAAGGGTCCGGGCTCGGTATAGTTCTAAAACCGTCTACGGGCAACACCATTAGACAATCTATAAAAACTTTGAAATTGAACAACAATGAAGCCGACTATGAGGCCATGATTGCATGTCTCGAACTAGCCAAAGGCCTGGGAGCAGAGGTCATCAAGGAAAAATGTGATTCTCTTTTGGTAGTAAACCAAGTGAATGGAAGTTTCGAGGTTCGAGAAGATAGGATGCAAAGGTACTTAGACAAGCGTCAAGTGATATTGCATCACTTCAAAGAGTGGACCCTGGTCCATGTACCTCGAGAACAGAATAGCGAGGCCGATGCACTCGCAAACTTGGGGTCGTTTGTTGAAGAAGATGACATAGTCCCGGGGACTATCGTACAACTATTGAGGTCGGTGATCGAAGAGGGTCATGCAGAAATTAACTCAACAAGTCTAACATGGGATTGGAGGAATAAGTACGTCGAGTACTTGAAACATGGGAAGCTCCCCGCGGACCTAAAAGAATCGAGGGCCCTCCGAGCCAAAGCAGCCCGATTTTCACTCGACGAGGATAGAACATTGTATAGGAGGACCTTCGACGGACCACTGGCAGTATGCTTGGGACCGGGGGACACTGATTATGTGCTACGATAAATCCACGAAGGTACTTTTGGGAATCATTCTGGTGACGATTCTTTGGTTCGAAAGGTGATCAGAGCGGGGTACTACTGGGATAGCATTGAAAAAGATACAAAAGAGTTCATTCGAAAGGGTGACAAATGTTAAAGGTTCACACCAATGATCCACCAGCCTGGAGAACAACTCCATTCAGTTGTATCCCCATGGCCATTCATGAAATAGGGGATGGACATCGTTGGCCCCCTACCAACTGCGCCAGGTAAAGATAGATTTATCTTATTTATGACTGACTACTTCTCAAAATGGGTAGAAGCGTAGGCCTTTAAGAAGACAATAGAAAAAGAAGTCATCGACTTCATAAGGGACCACATCATATGTCGATTTGGGATTCCCTCCTAGATAACATGCGATAATGGGAAGTAGTTCATCGGCAACAAAGTAACAAAATTCCTCGAAGACCATAAAATCAAAAGGATCCTATCAACACCTTATCACCCAAGTGCAAATGGTCAAGTCGAGTCCACAAACAAAACTATCATCTAAACTTGAAGAAGAGGTTAGATGATGCGAAGGGGAAATGGAGAGAAGTGTTGCCCGAGGTAATATGGGCATATCAAACAACATCGAAGTCAAGCACGGGGGAGACCCCACTTTCTTTGGTATATGGGTACGAGGCATGGATCCCAGTCGAGGTCGGGGAATCAAGCGTCAGATTTGAACACACCACTGAGGACTCGAACAACAAGGCCATGAACACCTCCCTCGAGCTATTAGATGAAAATCGTGAGGCCGCATTAGTTCGGATGGACGCTCAAAAACAAAGGATATGAAGGTACTACAACAGAAGAACGAACCTCCGCTACTTCGTAGTCGGGGACCTCGTTCTAAGGAAAGTCACCCTCAATACTCGAAACCCAAATAAAGGGAATCTAGGCCCTAATTGGGAGGGACCGTACCGTGTCCTCAGAGTCGTGGGCAAAGAATCCTATAAACTCGGCGTGATGTAAGGCGAGCAACTACCAAACAATCGGAATATATCATTGCTCAAACATTACTATTGCCGAGGTGTTCAATTGGAGATATTGAAGTACCCTTCAACTCGAAAACCTTGGGTTTTAAAGCATGTGTTGCACTCTTTTTCCCTTAGACCGGGTTTTATCCCAAATGGGTTTTACTGACAAGGTTTTTAACGAGGCTAACACCTATATGCTACCTAAGGAAAACTCAACAAATATTCAAGGCTTCTTTTTAATCAACCTCGAATACTGGGGGCATCACCCTCAGAGGTTACATTTTTAAAAAAAAAAAGTCATGGAAAGGAGGGCCTCGATAGGAGAATGTTGTAATGGGCCAAACGGTCAAATGAACCGTGTCCATGTAGAATAATCAAGCCCCCGATGGCAAGAACATGTACGCATGTATCAATTAATCAAAGAAGCATTCATGTTATATCAAAACACTTTGTGACTCAAAGAAGTCTACTATTTTCACATTTAACGGCTCAAGGGCCAAATATACTCGAATACTCGAGGACTGTCATTGACACAACATATCGAGCCATCAAAAACTCGAGCCTGTAAGACCTCAATGAGGCAAACTCAAACTTATAAGACCTCAATGAGGAAAAATCGAACTTATAAGACCTCAATGAGCCATACACGAACTTATAAGACCTTAAAAAATGCATCCCCTCGATATTAAAGCCAAGGCCATCTTACTCGGGGACTAAAGGCTATAGCCATATAAAAGACTACAGTCATATAAAAAGGTTACGACGAAATAATGCGGCTCGGAGACGTCCTACTTCCGCCATAAAACTAAAGGCCTTCAAATACTTTGAAAAAACCGGTTAAATCAGGCTACCCTCGGCAAAAGCAAAGGGGCTTCAATAAAATCAACCCCTAATAATGTGAAGGTTTTGAAAATATCAGCCTTCGAGAAAACCGCAAGAGGTACTCGACCATCATTGCACATTGACTTACAAACAAGGTCCCAAACAATCGAACCGTCAAAAATTCAAATGCATATAAAAACATGCCAAGGCGTAACAAAATTTTTACAAGTCTTTATCCAGAAATGGGGAAAATTGTAGCCATTTTAGAGGTCAAATTGACCCAATCTAAAAAGAGCCTAAGGGCCAATGTGTAAGATCCTAAAGGCTGATATTTATGAGCCTAAGGGCCAATCTAAAGAGCCTAAGGGCCAACCTAAAGAGCCTAAGGGACAACTTAAAAGAGCCTAAGGGCCGATGTTTTAAAGCCTAAGGGACGATACTTAAAAAGAACTTAAAGGCCGAAGCACACCGTGCTCGAGACCTTACCCAGTTCGGACTCGAAAGTCTCGAGCTAAAGCTTAGCTCGAAGATCGGACCTTAAGTGGTCCTCTACTATCGATCATCGATCAAAACACAAAAAACTTAGGGTTTTATATTCTAAGTCCAATACATCGGACTGATCGTCAACAACAAATCTCAAAGGAAAAGACAAGTCAGAAATTAACACAACAAAAAGATGAAATAAAAGATTTCTTTATATTCGGACGATGGTACAAAAGTACATTTACAATACACTCACAGGGAGCCCTTACACAAAATTAAAAAAGGCCTAGTCTATCGTCGGGGTCTCCTGCTCGGAGGAAACACTTACGGGGACTACGTCTTCGGTAGCTTGATCTTCGGTAGGCTGATCTTAGGGAATCTTTCCCCCCTCGGGGACTTTCTCTCTATCAAACCCCTCAGAACCAACCTCTTCCTTGGAATCCTCCTTTCCAGCCTTCTCTTCATCATCTTCAATATCAACTTCATCATCGGAGGAAAGAACGAATTTGGCATCAGCTTCGTCTGCCTTGGCTTGCTCTATCCCCCCGGAAAGATCGAATCCCTTAGCATGGATCTCTTCGAGGGTTTCCCTCCAAGATCAGCAGCGGGCATAATCGTCGCTTCTTTTCTCCCGGTCGGAGGCCCCTCTCAATTCCATCTGAGCATCAGCAACATCCTTCAAATAGATGACCATCGTCTTGTGGGCCTTGGTTTGTATTTATTTGGCTTCAGTCCGTGCTTTCTCAATTTGTCCTTGGCCTTCATGAGACCAGCCTCGAGCTCGGGTATCCTGCCCGCCTGAACTGAATTTCTCTCTTGAGCATTCCGAATTTGAATTTCAAGGGCAGATACCTTTGCCAATGCATCTTTTTGGCCGCAGCAAGGATGTCAATCTGTGCCTTCCATTCATTGCACTCATAGTTGACGTGGTCGACCTCACCCCGAAGGCATTTCAACATCCCCACCTTTTTCTGCAACTGAGATATCGAAGTGTTAGCCTCCGAAGATGGGAGAGGGAGTCCATATTTTTTCAAAACTAAGGTTACCTGCTTCTCTAGCTCGTCCTCGTATTCCCGAGCTCTGGCCAACTCTGATTGAAGATGCCTCAATTCCTTTTCCTTCTTATCACAAAGAAGCCTGAGGTATTTCTCTTCGTTCGAGGATCTACGCAATTCAACCTCACGGTGACACAACTCAGTCTTAAATTTGTCGAAGTCCTGCAGAAAGGAAAGATCGATCAGACAAAAGAAGAAAGAATGAAGTTGGAAAAATTATAGTGCTATTAAAAACTTACAATTGAGAAAAGACGTTGAGACTCCTCGAATATTGAGCTCGCATCCACTTGTTTGACTTCATCGACCCCAGTAAAGCAACCCTGGAAAGGGTCGTTTTCACTCAGGACTCTGCCTAACTCGGGCGTCTTCAGGTTTTGAGCGTCCCTTATGGCATATTCAATAAAGGCTGGAAATGACAGTGAATGACCTACTGTCACGACCTCGGGGAGATCACCCGAGGCACTCTGATCAGGCAGAGGAGCTTTGAAGCTCTCTCTCTTTGGAGTACTTCCCAAAGTCTGAGAAGCAGTCACCAAGTCAGATGATGAAGAGCCTTCGTCCCTTTTCTCTTTTGAAACTCCTCCTTCGAGGCTAGGAGACTCGGCTTCAGCAGGCTTAATAGCCTCAGAAGACTTTCTGGTTCGATTCACCAACATCGAACCCTCCACTTCATCGTCATCAGTGTCCATGGAACGGTGGAAAAAATCAAAATCCTCGTTGATGACAACATTTTTTCTGCGCCTACGAGCAGGCTCTAATTTGCTTTGAGTATCCTCGCTCTTCTAGGATATCTTTCTCTTATTATTATCCTTCTTTGGCTCTGAGCCGAGGATCCCTCTTCCTCTCCGAGAGGGGGCGGCCTCATCTCGGAGAAATCGCCAATACTTGTGACAATGGAGTTAGGCCACATGAAGAAATGTATTTTTATTAAGGGAAAAGGTATTATAACACGTACAATGATGTTTTGCTTCCTATTTTCCCTTCAACAAATCCTTTCACTTGCGTTTGTCGTATGATGAAGTAGCAGCCAGTTTGCGAGCCCGGTCCTCGAGGTCGAGGACCGCATTAGGCATCCATGGGACCGCTATGGGAGAGGAAAAGGAATAATTATGCGAAGTTCAGCAAAAATTATGAAAAATAAATAAAATAAAGTATTTTACTCACGTTCGAAGTTCCATTTCTGAGGGAACGACAGGAACTCCTAGGGAATAACGTCGATGGTCCTCACCCGAATAAACTGGCTCTTCCAACCTCGATCCCTGACTTCGTCATTGGCGAAGAAGGACTTGGTAGATCGGCGTTGGAGTTTGATTAAATCTCGGAAATGTTGAGGTCGATATAATCAGATGAGGTGGATGAGGGTGAACTCGATCCCGACCTTTTCGGCGAAGAACCTCATCATTAATATTATCCGCCGAAGGATGAATGAATCTGGCCCAGGGTAACTTGATATTTTTGACAGAATTCGAGCACGAGCGTGTTGAGGGTACCCAATGTAAAGGGGTATGTGTACAAGCTCAGGAACCTCTCTACATATGTCGTGATATCCTCTTCGCGAGAGGGTATTTGCACCATTTACACTCTTTCCTCACAGCTTTGAGGTGTCTTTCCTCGATGGATATTATGTACCTCGATGTGTGTTCCCGATGGCCGGGGACATCGGGAGGTTTCTCTACTGTAAAGTCTTTTGTAAAATAAAAATTGCTCGACACGATCTCATTAAGCACCGATGGTTTACCACCGGTCGGACGGGAAGTAGAAGTGGAGGTTCCTTATTTCTGAGGAACGTATTTAGAAGTTTTGGCCATAGTTTCTTTAGAAAAAGAAGGAGAAAATGAATAAACCGACGAGGTTTTAGGCTAATACGGCGGAAGAACTGGTAGATAAAGGGAAGCTTATAGAGGAGAGTAAGTATTGAAGAGTGAAAAAGTTCCTAATGAGAAATGAAAGTGGGTATATATAGAGAAAGGAAGTGACTGTTCATTCATACTTGTGGCTGACCGGCTCTAACGTGCACTCAATGCTTTTGGGGAAGAGAACTGACGTAATTCTTTGGTCATTTCAATGCCTATGTCATAGGAGTGATATCATCATCAAGGACCTGGGGAATTCAAATCGTTTCTAATCATTCATTCTAAGAAACGTGGGGACTATCTGTATACGGCTAAAATCGGAGGAGTCCGATTTTGAAGTCCCTATTATGTTCCGAGCCCGAGCTCGGAAGACCTGAAGTAAGGTTCGAGACTGATCTCAAAATGCATACCTCTAGAGAACACATCGACGGACCGACATGACCTACCTCGAGGCAGTGCAAAATTGATGACAGTCAAGAAAAAAAGGGAATTTCTCAAGGGCATATAGGTCAAGGCGTAAATCTTAGGATTGGTTCGTACAAATATGTATTAGGTGGTTATACAACTGTACCGATAGTATTTTTTACTATAAAATAGAAATGTATTTTCCCCTCCTATATAAAGGGGACTCCAATAATTTGTAAACATCATCATTCACTGTTATAGAACATTCTACTCTACTTTTCTCGTTTACTATGCCCAATATTATTCTTCAGCTTTATTGTTCTTCATTTATTGTTCATTCTTTATTATATCAACCAACCTCGAGACCCCCGAGGCTGTCAGCTCGAGGTCCCAATTCCTTGGGTAACAGTGGTTTTGTTATCATATTCTTCTTACTTACGCTTAATATTTATTGCTTATTTTCTAGAATTGGAGTAAATTACATATTTTTAGAGCCACAAATCAAGTATAATTGTTAACACCATTTTCGAGGTAAACACCCATATCCTGAGCCTTACGAAATTGCCCTTCAGAAAATGTGGGGTCGGGCGACGAATCATCAATATTGATCGCCCCAAGCGAGTCACTTGGGGAACTCTCTCATGTTCAAACGGCCTCAGAACTGGACCCTTTGTGCACGCCCTCCAATTGTTCGTCATGACGGGAAACATCATCAGCACCCAATGGCTTGGGGACTTTGCTCGGACCATCTTCTGAGATATGCTCGATGCGAAGATGATCCTCCTCGACCATCACTGTCTCGACTATTTTTGGAGCTTCGACGCTTCCCCTCTTTCGAGACACCAACACACAGTCGACGTCTTGTCTCTCTTCTTCTTCCTCTCATAGTTTTTGGGCTACATCAGCAGGCAGAGCGACGGTGTCATTCTTTGTCTTACGAGCCTTTCTCTTCTTAGGCTTTGGAGTATCAGAAGGCGAGGCCCTTCTCCTCTTCTTATCCTTAGCCGATTTCGGGACCTCCTCTTCCCTAGGTGGAGGCGGCCTCATGACAGCTTTGTATCCAAGTCCTGTATGGCAGGAAATCAAGTAAAAATAAAGCATTTCAGTAGAAGGCATCAAACACAGACAGAGAAACTTATCGTGATTTTTGGCCTCCCATCGGCCCTCGGCCAAATCGCTCTATGAGGGCTCAACATACGAAGAGGTCGAGGCTAGTTGCGAACCCAGCCTGCAAGGTTTGGGATTGCACCAGGAAACCAAGAGACCGCTGCACCATAAGGAAGAATGTAGGTGAGAAAAGGCAAAGGAAGAAAAACAATCAACAAAAGCAATTAGTGGATTTGTACTTATGCTTCATGTTCCATTCTTCGAGGAATGGCATCTTCTCGGCTGGGATTAAGTCAGAAGTCCTGACTTGGACAAACCGGCCCATCCATCCTCGATATTTATTCTTGTCTATGCTCGAGAACAACACCTTTGTGGACCAAACTGAAGCCTTATTAATCTGCCTCGGTAGAGACGGGGGATGTATAGCCTAATGAGATGATCGAGGGTGAAAGACATCCCTTCAGCCTTGCTCACGAAGAATCGGAGCAAAATAATGATGTGCCAAGAGAAGGGGTGGATTTGGCCTAAGATTATGTCGTATTGGTGGAAAATGTTTATTATAACAGGATCGACGGGACCCAACGTGAAAGGGTAAGTATAAACACTTAAAACCCTTTCACATGAGTGGTAATATCCTCCTCGGGCGTAGGAATTACCACCTCTTTGCTTTCCCAGTGAAAATCTTTATTCACATGCTCAAGATCACCTTCAGTTATCGATCATATGTATCTCGACATGGGATCGCATCGGCCAGGAACCGAAGAGGGTTTTTCAACTTAAAATCGGAAGTAAGTTCGCATGGCCCGTGAACGCACTCCTCGATGCGTGGTTCCACCGGCGTCTTGTCACCGGTCGGCCGCGATGAGGAGACTTTTTCCTTTTGAGGAACGGTTTTTGATGTTTTTTCCATTGTTATATGAGGTGAAAGAAAGAAGCAGGCAAAAATTATTGTTTTGAAGAAAAGATTGGCAAACAGGATTTGAAGAACCGTCATAATTGATAAGCTTGAAGGGAGTAAAAGAGTTTTGAAGATTAGGGGAAGTTCTGAAAGTAAAGTTTGTGAAGATTATGGAGATGGTATATTTATAATATCTGCTGTGACGGTTTGAAAACGCTAATGGCCGACCATCAACTGGCACTAATTAATGATCTAGAGAACTGTGCAGACGCGACGCTTCAGTTGCCTTTGTCGCTTACGTCACGAGGGTGATGCCATAATTTATCGAGGTATTAAGTCGAAGTCTTAGTTCGTCTCTTCTCGTTACACTCCAAAAAATTAGGGGACTATCTGTATACGGTCGAAATCGGGCCTACCCGATTTCTACTATCTGATCGAGGCAAGGGACTTGTCTCGAGGTTAGCCTCATGATGAGTCAGACTCGAGATCGAAGATGAGACATCAAGCCTAGAGATCAAAGTGCCCGTTGAGATCGAGGCCAGCAACAGTCGAGACCAAGCATGACCGATTTCGAATGAAGAATAATAATAGAATGGTGAGATATTTGTAACCGGTTGAAGATCACGGCAGAAATCCCGGAACAGATCAAATCAAGAGCGGTTATTGGTACCAATCATGGGATTTACTTCCGTAATTAGAAGTGTACCTTATTTAGGGCTCCTCTATTATATAAAGAGGAATTCCATTCATTTGTAAGAATCATTATTCACTGAAAAAAATATATACACTTGCTACTCTCTTGCTACTTCACTTACTGTTTATCAGAATTGCTCTATTTTTTACTGACTTTACTATCCTACTCGAGACTGTCTCAAATCGAGGTCAAGGCTTTGCTTAAATACTGGTTTGATTTATTTTATCATCTAATTCATCTGTTTAATTCTTTATTTATCAATTAGTATTGGATTAAATCACATATCCTTAAAATCACAATACAAGTTTAATTGTAATCCGAATTTGAGGGTAAAAAAGTATAGACATCGAAAAGCTACATCTTTTCTCCCTACGACAAAAAAAATGATACATTTGCATTTTCATAATGTTCTGTTGAATAGTATGTGTAGAAAGTTCCCTAAGTACATGCTCTTTCTCTCCCCCTACTCCAAAAAAAAAAAGAAGCGTGTTTTAATTTTGGAAGTAATATGGCATGACCCGAAATCTTCCATGCGGGGCCGTGATGGTGCCTAATGTGCATTTTCTAGGCAAGCCAATATTAGTACATAATTAATTATTTTAAAACCAATTTAAAAATAGTTTAATAATAAATAAAGCTGTAGAAATTCAAAATAATTACAGTAACTTTAAACGCTGACTAATCAAATCCCTGGTGTCACAAGTAAATGAGCATACTAGAAGTGCTACAATCAAATGTCTGAATAAAAGTACAACTGTTTGAAACAAAATAAACAGTAAAACTAGATAAGGAAAGGGACTTCAGGGGCTATGACGTCGTGCAACTACACCTCAAATCTCCATGAAAAGCTAATGCAAGCAAGCCTCCACTAGCTCTGCTGGGACCAACACCAGAAGCTATAACAACCGCCCCATATATTCTATAAGTGTCGAGCCTAACCTCAACGAAATAGTGACGACGCTATAACAAGGCACTCACTATAAGCCTGTGCGAATATAAATGAAATAATAGCAGAAATGGAGGAAAAGCAAGAATTCAACATAAAACCGGAACTGAAAACACATAACAGAGGGCCCAGAATAACACATATGCTCAACTTCTCAATTCTCACAGACACTTAAACACAGTAAAATATGTCTTCGCAATCCGATCCATAAATATATATAAATACTGTTGCAGCGTGCAATCTGATCCCAAGCAGTAATACCAATATCCATTGCGGCGTGCAATCCGGTCCCACAAAATAATACCAATATTCGTTTGGGAATGCAACCCGATCCCACATAATAATACAAATAATCGTTGCGACATGAAACTCGATCCCACACAATAATAATATAAATGAACATCTACAGCTAACTACGGTGTAGCTCAGATAAAACGCAATAAAAAAACTACGTAATTAAAGACATAAAATGGATCAAAGTAGCTATCTAACAACACACAATATCAATAAGAAAGTAAAGACAGTCAATAAATAAAGACACAAATACATGAAAACAACTAGCAATTAAGGCATGTAGTGGATAAAGATATGAATTTAGCAAGTAAAGTAAAGTAACAATTAAAGCATTTAACAAGTAATAACATAGATTCAATGAAGGCATGAGATAATTGAAAATAATAATTAAATATTCTAACCCGCATGCTTAACTTATGACTACGTATATACACTCGTCACCTTGCATATACACCATCCCCAGATATAAATCAAATAGCAAATAATCCAATTAAGTCCTAATTCCCTCAAGTCAAAGTTAGACATGACACTTGCCTCTTTGAGCAACCAACTCAACAATCAACCACGACTTTTCTTTTCGAACAAGCCTCCAAACCAACCAAATCTAGCCAAATATCATTCAAACAATTCAAAATAAGCTATAGAAACTACTCACGAATGAAAAAAGGCTAAATCTTTGTTGAAATTGAAAAAGTCAACCCCGAGCCCACTTGATCAAATTCAAGATTCAGACTAAAATCTGAATATCCATTCACCCCCGAACTCGGTCATGTGATTTGTGTCGGAATCGACCTCAACTTGAGGTCTAAATCTCAATTTTATAAAATTTCTAAATTCTACTCAAATCTCTAATTTCTACCATGAAAATTCTAGATTTGATTTTAAAGACACGTGAAAAGTAATGAGAAATTGAATGAAAGTGGATTAGAGTTGCTTACCAATAATTTAGGAAGAAAAACTCTCAAGAAAATTGCCTCTAGAGTGTTTAGGGTTGAGAAATGGTGTAAAATGAGCTAAGTCTTGTTTTTCCTCTTTTACCCAGCTGCAGGTATCGCAATTACGAACTTTTGTTCGCAATTGCGACCATCACAAATGCGAAACACTGGTCGAAATGCGAACAGTTCCCCCAGCCTGCTAAAGTCACAAATGCGACAAAATACACTGCATTTGTGATATAATCCTTTATCGCAAATGCGATCAAAGGTTTGCAGTTGCAAACCTGACTAGGTCTGGTCCTAATCGCAAAAGCGACTAAACATTCACAAAAGCAATCCAGTGATGTCCGCAATTGCAAACATCTCTTTGCAAATGCAAAGACTGCCCTGCCCAGCCCATTTTCGCAAATGCGATCTCGACTCTGCATAAGCGGAGTTCGCATTTGCGAATAGATCCTTCCATATGCGAGCCCTGCAGATCAACACCAGAAACTGAAACACACCAACTATCTCAAATCAGCAAAAACTCATCCGATATACACCCGAAACGCACCCGAGCCCCTTGGGCTCCAAAGAAAACATGCACACAAGTATATAAAATATGTCTCTCTACCTCAAATCATCAAAATAACATCAAATAACATGAATCGATCGTCAAAACTCATGACTTTCAACTTGAAAAATCATTCTCATAATTTTTCACATTACGCACTAAAATGCGCTTGGGTTACCCCGAACCCCAACCAAACATGCGTACAACTCCAAAAACATCATATGAACATACCAAAATTGTCAAAACATCATTCGAGGTCATTTAACAAGAATGTTGGCTATGGCCAACTCAAGCCCCATTTTAAGCCTAAAATCACTTTTTCATTAAATTTTTCCATAAAAACTTTTCAAAAACGATACGGATCACGCACTCAATCAAGAAACATCGAATAAAGCTAACAGAGGTCTCGGAACACGAAAATAAAGGATAATACTCAAAATGACCTATCGGCTCGTCACATTCTCCACCTCTACAAGAAATATTCGTCATCGAATGGACATAGAAAAGTACCTGGACTGGTAAAAAGGTGGGGGTAACTACTTCGTATATCGTACTCGGACTCCCACGTAGCTTCCTAAATTATATGACCTCTCCATTGCACTTTCATATAAGGAAAACTCTTGGATCTCAACTTGCGAAACTGCTAGTCTAGAATAGCTACTGGCTCTTCCTCGTAGGTCATATTTTCATCAAGCTGCACCGTGCTAAAGTCCAAGACATATGAGTTGTCCTCATGGTACTTCTAAATCATGGAAACATGAAACACCAGATGTAATCCTGCTAGACTAGGAGGTAATGCAAGCCTGTAAGCAACCTCCCCAACTCTCTCTAAGATCTCAAACGGTCCAATAAATCTCGGGCTCAACTTGACCTTCTTCCCAAACCGTATAACGCCCTTCATAGGCGACACTCGGAGAAGAACCTTCTCATCCACCATATAAGCTATATCTCGAATATTTCGGTCCACATAACTCTTCTATCTGGAATGATCTGTATGAAGTCGCTCCTGAATCACCTTAACCTTTTCCATAGCATCAGGAACAAAATTAGTTCCCAACAATCTAGCCTCTCTAGGATCGAACCAACCAATTGGCATACCACATTACCTCCCATATAAGGCCTCGTACATAGCCATCTGGATGCTCGACTGATAGCTGGTGTTGTAGGCAAATTCTTCTAGAGGTAAGAACTTGTCCCATGAATCTCTAGAATTAATAACATAGGCACGTAACATGTCCTCCAGGATCCGAATAGTGCGCTCAGATTTCCCATTCGTCCGAGAATGAAATGTGATACTCAACTCAGCCCGCGTGCCCAAATCACACTGCACGGCTCTCCAAAAATGTGATGTGAACTGCGCGCCCCGGTCATAAATGATTAAAATGGGCACTTCTTGCAGGCGGATAATCTCCTGGATGTAAATCTGAGAAACAACCCCTCTGAAGAATAGGAAGTCACCACTAGAATGAAGTGAGCGGACTTAGTCAATCGCTACACAATAGCCCAAACTGCGTCATATTTCCTCAAGGTACGTAGTACATGGTACGTGGTAAGCTTACCACAAAATCCATAGTGATGCGCTCCCACTTCTAATCTGGTACTCCAATCCCTGAGTCAATCCACTCTATTTCTAATGTTCATACTTTACCCATTGACAATTCAAACACCAAGATACATAAGCAATGCTGTCTTTCTTCATCCTTCGCCACCAATAGTACTGTTTAAAGTCACGGTACATCCTCGTGACACCTGGGTGAATGGAATATCATGAACCATATTCCTCTTCAAGGATCAACACTCTTAACCCAGCAACATTTGGAACACATATACGACCCTGAATCTGCATAACCCCATCATCACTAATCACAACCTCCTTAGCACCACCCCGCTGCACCGTGCTTTTCTACACCAACAAGTGAGGATCATCAAAATAGAGAGCCCCTATATGGTCCAACAACATAAGCAAAAATCCAGCTAGGCTTCAAAACATCAAATCGCACAAACCAATTGGCCAAAGCCTGAACATCCATGGCTAGTGGCCTCCCTGCTACTGGTAAATATGTCAAACAGCATATGCTCTTAGCCTTCGTACTCAATGCATCGGGCACTACGTTGGACTTCCCTAAATGATATAATATGGTGATATCATAGTTTTCAACAACTCTAACCATCTCCGCTGCCGCAAATTAAGGTCTTTCTGCTTGAACAGGCGCGAGAGCATCCGATGGTTGGTATAAACCTCACATTGAACGTTGTATAGATAGTGCCTCAAAATCTTCAGTGCGTGAACAATGATTTCCAACTCTAAATCATGCACATGGTAATTCTTCTCATGAACCTTCAACTGCCGAGACGTGTAGAAAATCACTGTACCATCCTGCATCAATACCGTGCCAAGCCTAATACCCAATGCATCACAATAAACGGTGTAAGATCCCGAAATTATAGGCAACACCAACATTGGGGCTGTAGTCAATGAAATCTTGAGATTTTAAAAACTCAACTCACACTAATCAGCCCACTTGAAAAGAGCACCCTTTTGGGTAAACTTAGTCAATGGGGCTGAGATAGATGAAAACCCCTCCACCAACTGGTGATAATAACCTGCTAAACTCATAAACCTCTGAATATTTGTAGCTGAAGCAGGTCTAGGCTAGTTCGGAACTGCCTCAATCTTATTAGGATACACCTTAATGCCCTCGGAAGATACAACATGGCCCAAAAAGGCAACCAAGTCCAACCAAAACTCACACTTTGAATTTGGAATATAACTCACGATCCCTCAGAGTTTCATGTACGATCTGAAGATGCTGCTCATGCTCCTCTCAATTGCGGGAGTAAACCAAAATATCATCAATGAATACGATCACAAAAGAATCCAAGGGCTTGAACACCCAGTTCATCAAATCCATAAAGACTGTCGGGGCATTAGTCAAGCCAAATGACATCACTAAGAACTCGTAGTGACTATATCGAGTCCGAAAAGTTGTCTCAAGGACATCTGATTTCCTAATCTTCAACTGATGGTAGACAAATCTCAAGCCAATCTTGGAAAACACCTTGGCACCGTGAAGCTGGTCAAATAAGTCATCAATACTCAAGAATGGATACTTGTTCTTGCTAGTGACTTTGTTCAACTGTCGATAATCTATACACCTACTCATCTTTCCATGTTTCTTCTTCACAAACAACACCAGTGTAACCCAAGGAAAGACACTAGGCCTAATGAATCCCTTATCATGCAAATCCTATAACTGCTCCTTCAATTCTTTCAACCCAATTGGGGTCATATGGTATGGTGCGGTAGAAATGGAAGGAACCAAGTAAATGCAGAAATTAATATCTCTGTCAGTTGGCATCCCCAACAAATCTGTAGGAAGCACCTCTGGAAATCGCACACAACTGGTACTGAATCAGTAGAAGGAACCTCCGCACTAGGATCACAGATATAGGATAAATATTCCAAACACACCTTGTCGACCATACGTCGAGCCTTCACATATGTAATGACCCTGCTAGTAGAATGGCGAAGAGTCCATCTCTACTCCAATCAAGGCAACCTCAACCTGGCTAATGTCACAGTCTTGGTGTGACAGTCCAATTAGCATGATAAGGTAACAACCAATCCATGCCTAAGATCACGACAAAATCCACCATATTAAGAAGTAGAAGGTTTATTCTAGTCACATAGCTCCTGATAGTGACCAAACAAGCACGATATACCAAGTCTACCTTAATAGAATCTCCGACAAACGTAAACACATAAATTGGAGAACTTAAAGAATCACGAGAAATATCCAGTATGAACAAAAATAGGATGACACATATGAATAAGTAGAAACTGGATCAAACAGAAGTGATGCACCTTTATGGAAAACTGGAATAATACATGTGATGACCGCATATGATGACTCTACCTTACGTATAGCTGGAAATGCATAAAAATGGGCCCGAACCCCACCACCCTGACATCCTCCTCTCGGACGGCCTCTAACTGGATGGCCTCCACCTCTAATGGCCCGACCACCACATCTAGCTGTCTGACCCCCACCTCTAGATGGCTGAGTGAGTGGTTGAGGAACCGGTGTTGGAACTATGACACAAGAACCCTGTTTAGGAATGCTACTCAGAAGTATGGGACAATACCTCCTGATATGGCCCCTACCTCCACACTCAAAGCACTCTCTCGATTGCTGTGGCTGCTGAATCTGGGACTGACCTTGACATCCCCAATAAATACTGTGATAGTTCTGAATCAACAATGCACTGATGGGAGCTAGAGGTGCACTGTAGGCTAGCTGCTCAAGAAGAGACCTATAAGAACCATGACTGCCCAAAGCACCATGTGCTACCTGAAGCACTAACTGAATAGGCATGTGAGTATGGCGTCTACCAAATAAACCCCTGCCTCTAGACGAGGAACCACTTAAACCACCAAAATGATGAGGCCTATTCTTAGGTGCCTCTTCTCTGTCCTGACCACAAACCCTCTCGATTCGTTTGGAAATCTCTACAACCCGGTTGAAAGAAATATCATCCTTAGTCTCTTTGGAATCTGCAACCTGATAACGAAATTAATAGCATCTATGAATCTCCTCACCCTCTGCCTCTCAATAGGGTCAAGATAGCTTCATGGATAGATAGGTCCACAATTTGGTCTCATAGTGGGTAACGGTCATGTTACGCTATTGTAGACGCTCGAACTAGCTGCGGTAGTCCTCTTTCAAAGTAAAAAGGACGAGATTCTCCAAGAATAGTGGTGAGAACTGATCCCAAGTGAGTAGAGGTGATCCTGCCGGTCTCCCTCGAACATAATCCTACAACTTCTCTTGGCAGAACCGGTCATCTGAAACACTAAAAAGTCGACTCCGTTGGACTCCACAATACCTATGTTGCACAACACATCTTGGGAACAGTCCAAGTAGTCATATAGGTCCTTAGAAGGTGTACCACCAAAATGAATAGGAAAAGATCTTGGTGAACTTATCCAACCTCTTTAGCACCTCAGAAGACATGGCAGGCCTCTTCCCAGACTGCGTAGAAATAATAGGCTGAACTACTCCAACTGGTGAAACTGCCCGAGTCTGATATATGGGAGCCATCTTATCCAGAGTGTGAGTAGCGGAAGTCTGGGCTCTCCCCCAGCCTGAGAGACAGCTAGTGCCATATGAAATACTCCACCCTGGACCACACTCTCCATAAGGCCCACTAAGTGAACTAGGGCATCCTGAAGCACGAGAGTGGCTATGAACCCTTCCTGGTATGCTGGTCCAACTAGTGTAGTATGTACAGGGACCTCCTCTTCTTGCTCGATCTAAAGCTCTACAACAGGTGCTGCTATGTGCGCTCTACCTCGGCCCCGACCCCTACCCTTAGTAGTGACTGCAACCTGGGGCTCCAACTACTAGCTCGCTGTGGATGTAGTGCGTGCTATCACCATCTATGAGTGAATAAGAATAGAATAATTCAAACTTAATAGTAGAATAAAAATCACACGATAGAGAAGGAATAATTGAAATTTTTCCTAAAGCCTTATAGACTCTAGAAGATAAGTACAAACGTCTCGGTACTGATCCTCCAGACTGTATTATGCTTTCTTATGACTCGTGAGATGTAGGCAACTTAGTGCTCTGATACCAACTTGTCACGACCCAAAATCCCCACCGCAAAGTCGTAATGGCGTCTAACATGCACTTTCTAGGCAAGCCAACATTACTACACAATTACTCATGTTAAAACTAATTTGAAAATAGTATAATAAGAAATAAAGTTGTAAAAAATACAAAATAATTATAATAACTCCAAATGCTGACTAATCAAATCACATAATTTGGTGTCACAAGTACATGAGCATACTAGAAGTGCTACTACCAAGTGTCTGAATGAAAATACAACTGTTTGAAATGAAAAAACCAGTAAAACTAGATAAGGAAGGGGACTTCAAGGGCTTCGATTGCTGTGCAGCTATACCTCAAGTCTCATGAAAAGCTAATCCAAGCAATCCTCCATTAGCTGCTGCTTGGACTAACACCAGGATCTGCACAAGAAGTGCACAAGTGTATCATGAGTATGACCGACCCTAAGTACTCTGTAAGTGCCGAGCCTAACCTCAAGGAAGTAGTGATGACGCTATAACAAGGCACTCACTAAAAGCTTTTGCGAATATGAATGAATAATAGAAGAAATAGAGGAAAAGCAAGGATTCAACATAAATCGGAACTAAAAACACATAATAGAGCCCCCAGAATAATACCTATGCTCAACTTCTCAATTCAACATGGATACAGTAACAATAATTAAACACAGTAAAATATGTCTTCTCCGTTACGGCGCACAACCCGATCCACAAATATATATAAATGTCATTGCGGCGTGCAACCCGATTCCAAACAGTAATATCAATATCTGTTACAACGTCAAACCCGATCCCACATAATAATACCAATATCCGTTGCGGCGTGCCATCTGATCTCACACAATAATACCAATAACCATTACAGCTTACAGCCCGATCTCACACAATAATAATATAAGTGAACATCTACAATAAACTACAGTGTAACTCAGATAAAACTCAATAAAATAACCATATAATTAAATAAACAAAATGGGTAAAAGTAGCTATCTAACAACACACAAGATCAATAAGCAAGTAAAGCGGTAATTAAATAATGATACGGATACATGAAAACAATTCACAATTAAGGAATGTAACGGATAAAGGCATGAATTACAATTCAAGGCAAGTAATAATTAAAGCATTTAACAAGTAATAACATGAATTAAATGAAGGCATGAAATAATTGAATGTAATAAATGAATATCCCAACCCGCATGAATTAACGTGTGACTACATATATATACTTGTTACCTTGCATACACGTTATCCCCACACCTAACTCAAATAGATAATCCAATTAAGTCCTAATTCCCTCAAGTCAAAGTTAGACATGATACTTACCTCTTTGCATAACCAACACAACAATCAATCACGCCCTTTTCTTTCGAACAAGCCTCCAAACCAACCAAATTTTGGGCGAAATATCGTTCAAACAATTCAAAATAAGCTTTAGAAATTATCCATGAATGAAAAAGGTCCAATCTTTGATAAAATTTAAAAAGTAAACAAAAGTCAACCCCATGCTCGCTTGGTCAAAATCTGAGATCCCAACCAAAATTAGATAACTCATTCACTCCCGATCCCGATTGTGTGATTTGTTTCTAAATCCGACCTCAATTTGAGGTCTAAATCTCAATTTTACAAAACCCCTAAATTCTACCCAAATTGCTAGTTGTAACATAGAAATCCTAGATTTGATGTTAAAAACTCAAGAAAGTGATGGAGAATTAAAATAAAGTGGAATAGAGTTGCTTACCAATGATCTTGGGAAGAAAAGCTCTCAAGAAAATCGCATCTAGAGTGTTTAGGGTTGAGAAATGCCGTAAAATGAGCTAAGCCCAATTTCCCCCCTCTTTTACCCAGCTCAGGGTATCGCATCCAAACACTAGTCGCAAATATGAACAGTGCCCCCAACGTGCTAAAGTCGAAAATGTGACCAAAACATCACATTTGCGATACACTCCTTCATCGCAAATACGGTCAAAGGTTCGCAATTTTGAGCCTGACTAAGTCTGGTGCCCATTCACAAAAGCGACCAAGCATTTACAAAAGCGATCCAGTGATGTCCGCAATTGCAAACATTTCTTCACAAATGCAAATACTGCTCCGTCTAGCCCATTGTCGCAAATGCAAGCTCGACTTCGCCAAAGGGGAGTCATATTTGCGAATAGGTCCTCGTAAATTGAGACATACAGATACCAGAAACTAAAGCACACCAGCTATCTCAAATCATCCAAAACTCATCTGATACACACCCGAGCCCATCGACTCCAAATCAAACATGCACACAAGTGTAATAACATCCTACAAACTTGTTCGCTACCTCAAATCTTCAAAATAACATCAATTAACATGAATTGTTTACATGTCCAAAAATATCATAGGAACCTACCGGACTTGAAATGCGCTCAGGTCACCCCGTATCCCAACCAACGAGCTTACAAGTCCAAAAATATCATAGGAACCTACCAGAATTGTCAAAACACCGACCGAAGATCGTTTACCAAGAATATTGACTGTGGTGAACTCAAGTCTCATTTTAAGCCTAAAATCACGTTGGTAGGCCCAATGGGGATGTGTATTCTACACCGGGTCGGATTGGTTGAATTTGTACTGTTGTTGTTAAGGGATCTTCCATTCGGTTAGAGTTGAGCTTATTCGTATTCTGAGATGTTCTATGAGTTACCCTTCTATGTTGGTTATAGGCACACATGGTGCAGTCTTATTTGGGACTTATAGCGGAATTTAAGCAAGATGGATATTAGGGTGTTGAATGGTTTATTGCACCTTGGTTATGTTCTCTCTGGGCTGTGGTATTTTGGTTAGTTGCTTTCGTAGTTATTCATACACTTCGTGTATTTAATGTCGAATTGCGTGCAATTATTGATTTGAGCATGTTAGCTTAATGTATTTTATATGGACCAGCGTTTGGAAGGGGTCACGCATCGAAACGGAGTTATGTTGGGATATAATCCTTTGTGTTAGATTTGTGTTCTTTGGTTCTACGGTGTGTGATGGGTTCTTAGCATTGCGGTGTAGTGGTACTTTTTGAGCTTGCAGGGCGGTTCTCTCATTTGAGTAATTTTCCATGAATGAGTACCTTTGAATTGTTGCGTATTGGTTCACAAATTGTATGTTTGTGGATCTGGGTAGTATTGGTGTGGTATGTCAGACCTAGAATGGGTGATATCGGATTTGATTGCAGTACATTTGAAGGATAATGTCGTTGACCAGCTTAAAAATTAACTATAGTTCAAAGGAGGGGGAGCTCCATGACTTGTTGATATGATGAGTGGTTATGAGTTTCCGCATGTTTCTTTCAACATCGGCAGTGTACAAAGGTTTTAGAATGAGGTTTTGTTTGATACGAGGTTTATTACCGGTATTGGGTCGTTTTGAGCAGCTAGTGTGATCAGAAATTTTGTTATAAATATGCGAGTCGTGTTGTATATCATGCGATTACACCTTGGGTTATGGTTATGGCTTGATACAACTTGTTTTGACTTATACAATGTGTAGATACGAGGTTCGGGTGTTGTAGGAATTCCGGATGTTGGACCAATTTTTGTGGTTTAGGGGCTAAGGTCGAAGTAATGATCTTCAGTTATGTTTTGTTGTCGGGCCTATATGGAATACGGTAACGTGGGATCACCCCTCGGGTATGTGCATGGTAAGGTTACACTGTGGTTTGATGGCTTTGGAACGACTCTCGGCACGTTCGAGGATGAACACATGTTTAAGTGGGGGAGTATGTAAAGACCCGACCGGTCGTTTTGAGCATTTGCAAGTCGCTCGATAGTTTGAGGGCAAGAGTAGCTTCGAATGATATATTATGACTTGTGTGAATCGTCGGTTTTGGTTTTCAAGTTAATCGAAATCGATTTGGAGGAATGAATTTCATGATTGAAGCTTTAAGTTGGAAGAGTTGACCAAGTTTGATTTGTGAATTTGACCCCGAAACAAAGTTTTGACGGCTCTGTTAGGTTCCGATGGTGATTTTGGACTTGGGTATATGTCCGGATTTACATTTGGATATTTTCTAGAAGGATTCGACGCTAATTGGCGGAAGTTAGAAATTTGAAGGTCTAGAAAGATCATGTGTTTGGCCGGGAGTTTACTTTGATGGCATCGGATTCGGATTGGGGTTCTCGGAATTGGAATAGCTTCTTTATGTCATTTGGGAGTTGTGTTCAAAATTTGAGTACATTCCGGGTTGATTTGATATGTTTCGGCGCGGGTTTTTGGAAGTTGGAAGTTTAAAGTTCATTCAAGTTTGAATTGATGTGTGATTCATTGTTTCGATGTTGTTATGTGTGATTTGAGGCCTCGAGTAGGTCCTTATTATGTTATGGGACTTGTTAGTATATTCGGACAGTGTCCCAAGGGGCCCGAGTGAGTTTTGGGTGAGGTTCAGACCATTTCTCATTCTTATTTGGTTGCCAGTAGCTGTTGGTACTAGTGTTGCGCACCTGCGGTTGAATTTTTGCAGGTGCGATAGTCGCAGAAGCGAGATTGATACCTCAGAAGTAGTGGTCGCACATGCGACAATGTGACTGCATATGCGGAAATGCTGGGCAGAACTATATTTTCGAAGTCTTGGTTCTTATTTCGCATTTTGGGATTTTGGAGCTCGGTTTGGACGACTTTGGAGAGGAAATTCACCATGTCAATTGGGGTAGGACTTCTTGACTCACTTGTGGTTATATTTCATGAATCTATTCTCGTTTTTGGCATTTGGTTGATGATTTCGAAACAGAAATTGGGGGTTTTAGCCTAAAATTTCATAGAGTGAGTTTTTGAGTTTTGAACATCCATGCGGAGTCGGATTTGGGTGAAACTAGTATGGTTGGACTCGTAATTGTATGGGTTGTTAGATTTTATAAGTTTCGACGAGTTTCGAGGCGCAGGCCCGGGTTGGACTTTTGGATTGATTTTTGGCTTTTGATTAAAGATTCGACCTTTATCGATTGATTTTTTCCCTTTGGAATTAATTGCTGTATTTGAGTTGATTTTGGCTAGTTTCGAGCCGTTCAGAGGTCGGTACACGCGGAATGACATTTTTGAAGCATCGCTTAGCTTGCTCGGTGTTGGATTAGGCTTGTTCGAGGCGAGTAACACTTCTAAACTTGGTGATGAGGGGTGAAACCCCGAATTAGAGTTATGTGATTGATGTTGAGGTAACACGCATGCTAGGTGACAGACGTGTGGGCTTGCACCATGTGAATTGTGATTTAGTCGATTCCATGGAACCGTGTAGCTATCTTATCTGAACATTTTGATTGTAATCTATGTGTTAGAGCACTTGAGCTGTAAATTATGCTAGAAATCATGTTTAGGATATATATTGGTACTATTGGGAGTCACAGTGGTCGTTCTTTGCTGTTGAGTTATTTTCTTAATTGCAGTCATGTACTCACTCGCATTCATCATTTCATATCATATCTCAGTATCTGTTATTTTATATTGTCAGATCTCTTATCAGTGATTAGGGCTACTTAGCATGAGTGTTGTGAGCCCGAAAGATTAGAGAGATTGATGACTGAGTGAGGCCGAGGGTCTGTTATGAGTGATATTTATGAGATCGGGCTGCATGCCGCAACAAGCTTGATTGATTCACGCCAAGATTTGGCTTATTATAGTGCTTGGGCTGTATCGTCCCCTCCGGAGTCTGCACATCCATAGTGGGTGCAATTGCTAGCAATTATTTACATTTTGGTTGGATCTGTCCTGGTTCATTTGCATTGGGCTGGATCTGCCTGGTTCATTTGCATTGGGCTGGATCTGCCCTGGTTTATTTGCATCTAGGTTCATTTGCATTAGGCCGGATCTGCCTTGGTTTATATGCTTTTAGGCTGGATCTGCCCTATACAGTACCGAGTGACTAGTATGCTGAGTATTGAGCATGATGTGTGAGAATACGAGAGAGTGAGATTGAGTACTCTGAGAGGGTGATTACATGAGTTCATCATCGAAATGCATTGCATTTGACATGCGTACTTGAGATACATGCATAGAGATGCATTTTCTTCTGCTACCTGGTTTTGGTGACATTCATGATTTCACATGTATGTTGACATGTAGGCATAGATATGTATTTTCCTAATGCTATCTGAAAATGAAACATCTTATTTATTGTTGAAAGGTTTTTGGAAAAAATCACAGCTTTCAAACTTATTCATATACTTTTGGTATTTTCGGTGAAAGATTTGGGATTTACTGTTATACTTGAAAACTATGCTATCTTTCTGTGACTATGAACGAGTTGAGCATCTTACCTCTGAGTTATTTTCATGTACCGTTTTATTATTATTGTTATGACTGTTGCTGGTTATTGGAGTTGGACTCTGACCCTTGTCTTAGCTCGTCATTACTTTCAACCTAATGTTAGGTTTGTTACTTATTGAGTACATGAGGTCGGTTTTACTCATGCTACACTTATGCACCTTGCACGGAGATGTTGGATGCTGATGTTGCTGCGTACAGAGTGAGCTGGGTCGGAGGATGTACCCGCGTTCCATTTATGGCTATCACTAGTCCTTGTAGCATTAGATTCGAATTCTTTTCATTTACACTTCAAACAGATGTTGTAATTATTTCAATTCAGTTTTTGTAAAGAAATCTAAATCTTAGACGCTCATGATTTGTACTACCAATCCTTGGGAAATTGTATAAAATTCAATTATCTCATCTTTGATTCACATCAGTATTATTATATTGTATTTTATAGTTAATTGGGTTACCTAGTGGATTAGATTAAGTTCCATCACGATGGTTTGGATTTTGGCCGTGACGATAATTAAAATTATTGGATTTGCTTATTAGTGGTCAATAATAACTTCAGTATTGTAGATTTATGTGGACCCAACCATGCTTCCAGTCTTCCTACTTATTGCGCATTGAAAGACATAGATCTTGATTCTTGCCTATTTATCTTCATGCCTTTTAAAAAGAAGAATAAGAATTTCAGAGAGCCAGAGTGAGTGAATCTAAATTTAAGTTTGGATATTGATTCTTTTATATATTTGTAAATAAAGTTTATACATATATAAATAACATATGAGTATAATAATATATTCTTAAACGTTTAAGAAGATCATATTCCAAGAAACATTTATCAATAATATAATGTCATTTCCTAAGCTACATAAGAATATAAAATTCTCATTTGTGTATCCATGACAAGGAGATCAAAATTTATGCTGGTATCATAACATGCATTAAATCTTTGACCCCATTTGTACAAGTTTACCATGATGTTATGTCATGTTTTTCTCTGAAAAATATGACCCTTGTAATCATTATTCTTATATTCCTCAATACCTCTTCTATCACGGAGTACTATTTCCATCACTTGCAAATAAATTAAATCTTTAATGTTATTTTACATTTATAATCAATATGTTCAAAGGCCAAAGTCATATGCGGTTCCATATTTACTTTGAATTGACCATTTTTCCTGTTAGATATTTGAACATTAACAAATATGTACCTATTAAGCACAAACTAACCTCCGTCCACAAAAGACTGTGCATGCAACTCACGTTGGAATTGTAGCAAAGAGACGAATGAAACACAGACATGTGGCATATGGGTCTAAAATAATTATAAAAAATTAAAATTTAAGTAAACAACTATATTTTAAATCTATTTAGCAAATTTCATAAAAATAAAAAGTAGTTCAACAACAACAAAAAAAAAGAACTGAAAAACCTATTTCTGACACCCCACCCCCATCCCTTTCTTTCTTCTTCCTCATAATCGTTCTCTCTACCGATTGTCGTTCCCCATCACTAATCGCTACCCAACTCTTCCTATTCCCCAAACCCCTCTAGATCCTCACCCCTTTCCCATTTCTTCTTCTTTCGCCTCAAAATAGCGTAAAATCAGACCAAAAATGCACCCACCAAAAAAGCTCTCTCTCTCTTTCTCTTCTTGTCCTCCTTATTTTTTATTCCTCATCTCTTTTGTTTCTTTATTTTCAAAAACTAAAAACCGTGAAGATCACCTGGAATTTTCATCGATAGTGGTCGAGTTTTTTGTTTTCGATATTCTCTTTTATCATTCATTCATCTAATTTTTTAATTAATATCAGCAAAATATTGATGGAGAAAAGCATGTTATTGTATGAGTCAAAATATGACTAAATATATTTGACATGGGGTGGTAATACTGAAAGCAATTTGGCCGAGGTCGACTAATAACCAATGGAGCTCACTGCCGAGCAGTCGATCATGGCCGAGGTCAAGTGTCAGAAGGAGCAGTAACGGCTAGTTTAGTAACAAGATTTTTGAGAGAATATTCTATTTGTACTTTTAGGGTTAATTGATAGGCATGTAATATTCTCTGATAAGGACACTTTGTGAAGAACAAACTTTCTCTCTAGATTGAATACAAATACTACATTTCTAAAGAGATTCGATCCTTTATTATTTCGCATCTTTTCCACTAGATCCGAGAGGGATCTAATATTTTGATCTTTATCTGCGATTCATCATTGTCAGAGTAATGAATCATCCGCCTCATTCAATATTGAGTTAAACATTCTCCTTATTTACTCTAGTGCCATCTATACTCATTTATCGCTTCTTATTCCTTCCACATTAATGATCTTAAAACAGTAGATGCTCTTTGCGTTTGATCTGCTATATATTAGTAATGCACTACGTTATTCTCATTAATCGGCTATATATTAGAAGTTATTATCGTTAACTAAGTTTAACCCCCTACCACATACATTTAATTAGTTTAATCAAAGATCTACATTTTTGGTCAAACAATTTTGGCGCCGTCTGTGGAGATTTCCTAGCTAAAATTTTAGTTTCTTCTAGATTTATAACTAGGAAAAAAAAAAAATGCAAAACCCTCTACTCTCTCGTACACGCAGATTTAACATGGCAGAAATGGAGAAGAGAGGATGAAGGCAGTGTCCGACCTTACCGCCAACCTCTTAAACACCATCAACGAAATCTCTGAAATGGAGGGTGAAGATGTAACGCCAAATGCATCTCCCAAGCGAAGTGGCCCACCCATCCCTCATGGTAGCATCACAACATCCCGCGGTAAAGGGGCTTCCATATCCACAACGGAAAAGGCACCGCCCGCAGTAAAGAAACTACGAGGTTTGGCGAACAAATACATTGACCAACATCCTTGACAATCTCTCCCAAAAAGCAATTAGAGAAAATGCGAGGACCAACGTTGTACTAATAACGGCCGAGCAGTACGACCCTCTCCCTCCGATAACAAGTATCACTCATAATGTTAATCATGCAGGTGACGATACCCTCGTGGCCATTCTGAAGAAGATGGAAGAAATGAAAAACAAAAACAAAATGCTTCGAGACCAAATGAAAGAGCATCAAGAAAGGGCAGACACCAAAACTCTTACCAAAAAAAGATGCTGGTCGGTTCGTGGAACAACCCTACAGCGATGAAGCCGCACCGTATGCCATACCCAAAACCTTCAAAATGCCGCCCTACCTAAGAGTATATGATGATAGGACTGACCCTGAAGATCATGTGAATCACTACGTCACCGCAGTCTAGGGAAACGATCTCTCCAAAGGGCAAGTATCCTCCATCCTGCTGAAAAAGTTTGGCGAAACCCTCACCAAAGGCGCATTAACTTGGTATTCACAGCTGCCTGCGCGCTCCATTGAAACATTCGTTGAAATGGCCGACAAATTTTTTACGGCTCACACCGGAGCAAAAAAAGCAGAAGCAAGAGTGAATGACATATTCACCATTAAAAAAGCACCTGGAGAGGGACTAAGGGACTTCCTTGCTCAGTTCAACCGAGTAAGGATGACATTGCCAGATGTATCAGAAGGCATGGCTGTCGCAGCTTTCCAAAACAGACTGAACAGATTGGGCTCGAGGGCGACCAGAAAATTTCTGAGTCGGCTTATGAAATATCCCCCAACCACATGGGATGAAATACACAATTCCTATTGTGCCAAAGTTCGTGCTGATGAACTGGGTCGAGGTCGAGCGGTGATGAAATGGAGGACATCATCAAGGACCCCAAAATAATAGAGGCCACGAGTTCAACCGTAGAAGACCTCGACCCTGTCCTACTTTATGATAACGACCATAGAAAGAAAGCCTACATCAGCCACAAGCTTCAGGAACCAGGTAAGTTCCGTCATTTCTTAACTAATAATGCAGACTTGCTTGCCTTTCCCATGCATACATTCTAGGTATCCCGAAAGAGATAGAAACACACAAGTTGAACGTTGATCCATTTTTACCCCGGGTAAGACAAGTTAGGCGGAAGTTCAATTCTGCAATAAAGAGGTTGAAAAACTACTGGAAAATGGATCCATCCGAAAATCATAATATCCCCAATGGATCGCCAACGTGGTCATGGTGAAATAGAAGAACGGAAAAAGGCGGATGTGTATTGACTTCACAGATTTGAACAAAGCATGCCCAAAAGGCTCATTGCCGCTACCCTATATCGACCAGCTCATTGACGCAATAGCCGAGCACGAGCTATTAAGCTTCTTAGACGCATACTCGGGCTATAACCAGATCCTCATGAAGGAGGAAGACCAGGAGAAGACCACCTTCATCACCCACCATGGAAGGTATTGCTACAGGGTGATGACTTTCGGACTCAAAAACACGGGGGAGACGTATCAAAGGTTGGTGACAAGAATGTTCAAAGACCAAATCGGCAAAATTATAGAGGTCTATAGAGACGATATGTTGGCCAAGTCCAAAAGGAAAGAGGATCACATTGATCACATGAAAGAAAACTTCAATATACTCCGGCGATACAGAATGAAACTAAATCCTGAAAAATGTGCATTCAACGCGACCTTAGGGAAATTCCTAGGTTTCCTAGTATCACTACAAGGCATCGAGCTCGACCTCAACCAAATCAAAGCTATAAAGGGAATACGAGAGAAACTAACCAACCAAAAATAGGTTCAGAGACTGGCCGATTGTATAGCCGCCCTGTCAAGATTCATCTCCGGGTCATCCAACAGATGCCACAAGTTCTTTGGCATACTAAAGAAAGACAATGGCCTCCAATGGACCTCCGAGTGCATCGACGCCATGAAGGAGTTAAAGGATTACTTATCATCACCGACACTGCTTTCCAAAGCGGATCCCGGAGAACACCTCCTCGTCTACCTGGCCGTATCAGAAGTGGCGATGAGTGCAGTCTTGGTTCGAGAAAATAAAGGTAAGCAATCTCCCGTCTATTACAATAGCAAAACCTTACTCGACGCTAAGACGAGGTACCTCCACCTCGAAAAATTAGCCCTGGCCTTGGTTGTAGCTTCACGAAAGCTTAGACCCGGCTTCCAGTGCCACCCCATCTCAGTAGTCACGACTTTTCCCTTGAGAAGTAATTTGCATAAGCTCGAGCTATCGGGCAGATTGGCCAAATGGGCCATAGAATTAAGCGAACATGATATCACATATCAACCACGAACGGTGATAAAGTCGCAAGTAATTACCGAATTTGTCGCTGACTTCAACTCAAAAATAATTCCCGAAGTCTAAGAGAAGCCGCCAACACCTCTCCTCAAATACAGGAACTATGGATTTTGTACACCGATGGCGCCTCTAATATATCAGGGTCCGAACCGGGACTCGTACTCGAGCTCCCGACAGGCGAAGTAATATGCCAGTCCATAAGGTGCCCGGACATGACTAACAATGAGGCCCAGTATGAGGCCATGATTGCAGGATTAAGGCTGGTACTCAAGTACGGAGCGAGGCGGGTCATCCTACGCTGCGACTCTCAACTCGTCATCAATTAAGTCACAAGGAATTTCCAGATCAGAGAGAAAACACTACCAAAATATCAGGGCGATATCTGCAAGTTGATGCCCAAATTTGATGAATGCCAGCTCGACCAGATCCCTCGAGTGCAAAATATCGAAGCAGACGGCCTCGCCAAACTAGTGGCGGCCACTAAAAGCATAACCGGGAAGGAAACGTGGTCACCCTTTTCCACTCATCGATATCAAATTGAGGCAAGGACTATAAACCTAACTTGGGACTGGCTCGACCGTAACTTTACATACTTGCAGGACGTCATGCTCCCAGATGATAAAAAAGAAGCCAAGAATCTTCAAATGCAAGCGGCCATGTACAATGCTATCGACAACGACCCGTACAAAAGGACGTATGGAGACCTCCTAACAAAATGCATAGGACCAAAACAGACACGGCGTGTTCTAGAAGAAGTCTACGAAGGCCACTGCGGAGCTCATTCCGGCAGTCGAGCTCTTGTCAGATGTCTCACACGAGTAGGATACTACTAGCCTACCATGAAAACAGAGGTCGCTGGCTTCGTGAGAAAATGCGAGTAATGCCAAAAATATACCCCTATGATCCACTAAGAGGGCAAGCACCTCCACTCGGTCACCTCCCCTTGGTCTTTCATCAAGTGGGGATTGGACATTGTCGCCCCCCTCCCTGCGGGCGAGGTAACGCACGATTTCTTTTGGTTTTAACTAACTATTTTTCTAAGTGGGTAGAAGCAGGAGCATTCGCCTAGATACGCGAACAAGAAGTGATCACCTTCATATGGAAAAATATTGTGTACCGCTTCGGCCTCCTCAAAGAGATCAGTTGTGACAACGGACCTCAATTCACCGGGAAAAAGGTCGCCGAGTTTTTCGAGAAGTGGCATATCAAAAGGATACTCTCCACCCCATACCATCCCGCAGGCGATGGGAAAGTATATTCCTCCAATAAATCAATACTAAACATCATAAAGAAAAAACTCGAGAAAGGCAAGGGACTATGGCCAGAACTACTTCCAGAAGTGCTATGGGCGTACTGCACAACGCCAAAAATGAGCGCACGAGAGACACCCTACTCATTAGTGTATGGGACGGATGTAGTAATACCAGTTGAGGTCGGAGAACCAAGTTTGAGATACTCTCATGAGAGGGGGTCAAGGAACGACGAAAGTAGAAGGCAGGACCTCGAAGAAGCCGAAGAACGGAGAGATATGACCTACATAAGGATGATCACCCAAAAACAACAGGCAGAACACTACTATATCAAAAAAGCCAATGTCAGGCCACTCAAAGTCGGGGACTACGTCCTTAAGGCCAAAACACAAGTAAGCAAAGATCCGCGAGAGGGAAAATTGGGAATGAATTAGGACGGCCCATACAAAATCACGGCAGCAGAAAACAAAGGGTCATTTCAACTAGAAACAATGGAAGGAAAACTACTATCAAACAACTGGAATGTTTCCCACCTCAAGTACTTTAACTTCTAAGGAAAAATGTTCTCCGAGTCGTACTCTTTTTCCCTCACCTGACCTTTTTTGTCCCAATGGGGTTTTCTCGAGCAGGTTTTTAATGAGGCGACAATGAGGACATTTCAGGCTAAAGTACGAACAGATGAGGACACAAGTCAATTAGTTCATTGACCAACCTCTCAATACTTCTCCAGGTCGACCAATGAAGGGACTTAGATAGAATGAGACTAGAATGCCAGCCCGGAAAACATGTAAATTTAACCAATATATATAAGCAAACACAAGTATAAGAAGTTTGCCCATGTTTCGCCAAAACAATGCTGCATCAATTAAGCAAAAATTACATTCGGCGTCGCTCGAATCAACTTACATTCGACCTCGTTCGAATCAACTTACATTCGACATCGTTCGAATTAAATAAAATTTGACCTCATTCAAATTAAATAACATTCGACCTCGTTCGAATTAATTAAAGTGATATTCGACCTCATTCGAAATAACTAGGGTAACATTCGACCTCGCTCGAATTAACTCACATTTGATTTTGTTCGAATCAACTTACATTCCACATCGTTCGAATTAAATAAAATTGGATCTCGTTCGAATTAGTTAAAGTGAATTTTGGCCTCGTTCGAATTAACTAGAGTAACATTCGACCTTGCTCGAATTAATTCACATTCAACCTCGTTTCGAATTAAATAACATTTAAATTGTTCGAATTAATTAAAGTGACATTCGACCTCGTTTGAATTAACTAAAATCACATTCGACTTCGTTCGAATTAATTCACATTCGACCTCGTTCGAGTTAATTCACCTCGTTCGAATCAATTAAAATGACATCCAACCTCGTTCTAATTAGCTAGAGTAACATTCGACCTGGTTTGAACTAACTCACGTTCGACCTCGCTCAAATCAACTCACACTCGACCTTGTTCGAGTTAACACCTACCAGCCCGGCCATGACCAAATCCAAAATTCTTATGGTCAAGACGACCAAACGATAAAAACATGCAAGACCAAACAGAGAAAATATTTAGAAACAAACATCGAAAATATCATTCCATACTTCAAAAATATTCTTTACAAGGGCTAAAAAGGTGCCCATAAAAATATGCACAAAAATTACAAATCGAAGGGATAAGTACTCGCCACCCGACCCAGAAGCACCATCTCCACCTTTGCCATTCGGGTATTTGTCCTCGTACCAGGCATCTTGCTCAATCCTGTCCAAATCCTCCTCCCCATCACCAGCCCACAGTGTAGCAGGGTCATAGCTGTAAGCTATCGGAGCCGCACGCGCTTTAGCACGAGCACCCACAAAATCAGTCTCAGGAGCTCTCCCCGCCATCATCAAATCTCTGAATTTGTCCAGCTGGACCTCGGCATGGATACACTTCTCATATAAATCCCGCGGGATATCAGGAAAAGCATAGGCATGAGAGGAGGACGATTGAGCCAATAGCCGGGACTTCTCGGCCACAAGAGCGACGACTTGGTCTTCAAAACCAGAAACTTCTTTCTCTAGCTCCTCTATCCGCTCATCGAGTCGATCTTCTCTGAGGTTACCATCTCTAAATCATTTGCTCGCTCAGATCGAAGAATGTGGATCGTATCCTCCAAAGCCTCAAATTTGGTCGAGGCCGCCAGCCTAGCCAATTCGGCCCTCTCCAAGTCAGCTGCCCTCTTAGTGACCTCCTGCATTTTTTGGCAACTTCGTCGCTCAAAGCATCAACCATGACCAAACTTTTCTCGAGCTCGGTCCACAGAGAGAGCACTTGAGCCTGAAGGTCCGCACACTAGGCCTCCACCACCCTGCTCACCTCGAGCTCTTCTTCTTTGTCTCTAAACGCCCCCTTGAGCTCGCTGCAATTACTGATGACTGTCATAAGCTCATCGTGTTTCTACTTCATCTCTTCTCTAATAGCTTGGATATTACCATTCATTCAGATCAAGGCTTCTCCAGACAATACCCAATGGACCACATAAGGACCCTGCCGATTCAGAGCGAACTTTGCCTTGTCTTCTTCCTGATGAGGGAATATTTTCTTCAAAACCAACTACCTCGATGTAAATTGATGAGGTTTCACCTTATTGTTGAATGCACTGGCCATCCTATTTTGATATAGTTGACAATGGCACACTATGTCCATTCTCTTTTTTGTCAATGAGCATGAGTTGTTCCTGCCTGACCCGTATCCATTTTATGTCCCCTAACTTGGCTTCTTGAATGAACCTCAAGGATGGTATCTTGACCTCTGCGAGTATCACAACTTCGGTGCCATATACCAACATGCATGGTGTTGTCCTAGTGAATGTTCTTATGGCGGTACGATAGCCTAACATGGCAAAGGATAATTTCTCGTGCCATTAGCTGTGATTGTCCACTATTTTTTGCAAGATCCCTTTGATGTTTTTCCTGGTTGATTCAACTGCTCCATTCATTTGCAGCCTATTCTGTGGAATCAAATGGACGATTCTAAATTTCTCTGAAATTTTTCTCATAAGACTACTGTTAAGATTGGTTACATTGTCAGTGATGATTGACTACGGTATCCCAAATCGGCAGACTATGTTGTTACGAAAGAAATATGCTACCACTTTCTTCATGACATCCTTGTATGTTGAGGCCTCGACCCATTTGGTGAAGTAGTAATTGGCCACCAGGATGAAGTGGTGTCTATTCGGAGCGGCAAGCTCTATAGGTCCAATCATATTTATACCCCAAGCAGCGAGCGGCCAAGGAGAACCTATTACATTCAGCTCGTTAGGTGGCACCTGGATGAAATTCCCGTGGATAATGGTGACACTTTTGAACTTAACAGATACTATTGATTTCCATGGTCATCCTAAAGTATTTGGCTCTTAAAATCATCTTGAAAGGTGAAGCCATTCATGTGAGGGTATGCATGTTCCTGTGTGTATTTCTTCTAGCAATATGGTTGCTTCCGCTGCATCTACACACCTCAACAAACCCAAATATGGGGCCCTCCTATACATGACTTCCCCATTCAGGAAAAAGTGATTTGCTAGCCTTCTGAATGCCCATTTTTACCATTGGTGGCATTCTCTGGATAATCTCTTGCTTCAAGGAACCTTTTGATGTCGTAACACCATGGCTTACCATCTGTATCCTCATCTACATAGAAATAGTAAGCATGCTGATCCCGAACATTTATCTCAATAGGGTTGATGTAATTCTTATCTGGATGCTGGATCATGGATGACAAGGTTGAGAGAGCCTCCTAGCATGATTCATTTTATGGGGGGGGGGGGGGGGGNGTATTCTAATCCTATGAAATTCATGAAATCCATTTTCTTTAAGTCATTACTGAATCAAAGGCCTAAATGTCATCCACTTATCTATCACAATTACACCGTTATTCAACTACCAGGGCAACATTTCATCTCTTTTACATGTTACTAGTCTTAAACTCCTCCGAGTTAATTCAGGTTATACTGAGCTTTCTATAACTTACGAAACCCATAAGCTCTCTTGTTTTGATGGGTTTAATCCCGAGGAATTACCTATTCTCGTTACCTTCTCATTAACCTTTTCTTATCCTTACTCCTATCTACATAAAACCTTGTTGCTCTACAATACTTTATCTTGTGATCTACACATATCTATTTATACTACTCACAACCTTCCTTTAACTTGCTAGCACCATAGATTTCCTTTCGTACCTTCTCAACTATCTTTAAATGTAAGCAATTACTTTTCCTGGTCATTCTTCTACTTGTTGCATTAATACTTGGCTTATCTTATTGTCCATGAATACTGGAATTTCTTGTTCTTATGGAGTGTATACAGTATTGTCGTGAGACAGTTGTTACAAAATCATTTGTAGTGAGACTGTTGTTACAAAATCATTTTTTGTTGTAGTGAGACTATTGTTGCAAAACCATTTTTTCTTCAAGTTACTATGCTTAGGTTGACGCTCTTTTCCTTATTTCATCAACTAGTCTTTCGTTATAGTATTTAAGGGAGACCCTCTAACTCTTGTAAAGCTGTGAACTTATTACATCATATACCCGACAAATTTTTTGATGTGCTTGCTCGCCTATATTTATCCCTATTTACTTACTTCCGCACTCTTGTGCTTGTACGGTTGCTTCTGAACTGAAATTTGTACTGTCTTCCTAGTGGCATGCTCTTTTATTTCCGTAACGCTTATACGGTACCTTTAACTACCCTAACTCCTATCTTAATATTTCTTAAGGATCATAGTGTCATCATATCAGTGATACTGAATTCCCTATGTTGGATTCATTACGCTTATCTTGCACGATCTGCTGATTTGTCTGTATCTTCTTGTCTAGCCATAACTAGGCTTTTCCTGAGTTAACTATTAACTAATCATGGGTGCATTCTCACCTATATATTCTGAGTAATCTCTCTTGGTTTATTTCCTTTGAATTAACTTACCTCTGGCACTAGCTCCTTATGTATCAAGTGTTCATTCACACTTATTTATCAACAACATCTTGTGCGGGAACCTTATTGCCTCTCCCTAGCGTCGTGCTTTCACTATGTTCTGGAGTCGTAACACATCCGTAAGATCTGAATAAATGCAATCTCATTCCTTTCGCCTTTTTACCGCATTCTTACTTTACTATTCCATAGTTACCTGAACCACATAACTCGGATTTAATACCATATCACACCATCTTCCCCTTTAGGGGAGTACTAACATTTAATGCTATGAAGATTTACCTTATAAACCTCTTCATCTTTGAAGTCTTTTCACATCTTCACTGACTATTACTCGCCTTGCGGTAACCCTTATGTACCAAGGATAACTGAATTTCTTATGCACGAGGGTGACACCTAGCGTAACTGGCACAATTAGTCCCTTAAGCTTAACTATGTTCACTGTGCTTGCTTTAGGGAAGTGTCTTCCTGAATGTCCTTTAAAGGTTATTCTTTTGTCTCTATTCTATAATTGTCAAAACGCGATATCTGAAATTGTCACGATGTGGACTATTATCAAATCCTCCCGTCCCTAGTTCATGTTCGATTTTATCTTGTTTACTAGACCATACTAATTTCTGTTTCTATAGGGGGTCTATCATTTTCTTCTGATAATCATGCTGGAGTCACCAACTCATTTCTCAAAATGAGGATATGACTTTATGGATTATACTCTTTTATCGTTTCAAGGCTCGTCTCTTTTTGTCTGTTCCTTCACTTGATTATAGACCGTGTCATATTGTCCTATTTTGATTTACCGTTTTCACCTATTTATCACATACTACTCATAATGCTTCATTTGCTTTTTTCTTATTCTCCTGCTAATGTTTTGGTCTATTGCCTTATTTTGAAAACTTCAACAAAACATTCTTTCGCTTTTAGCTCCCCTTGCACTATCTCACTAGCTATTTGGGTAGCCTAACATTCTCTCTTTACTAGGGATGGGAGTCATACTGAGGTAAATATTTATCACTTCTAGGATTCCAGTGCCTATCATCTAAATTTTCTGAACATTCTAGTATTCATATCTAACTGTAATATTCTAGAGTGCACTATCAGGGTGTTGCACAAGGAGAACTATCACCACGTTTGCAATATCCTTCAGAAATGTCCCCTAGTTGGATCCTGATATCCCATTATTCTCTTTAACTATATCTGTTAGCTCCCATAGGGCATAACTGAGATGGGTATGGTCAATTGTGTATATCTATGTTATTGTTTAAAGTAACTCGGAATGCTTGTATTCCACTGCATCAATTGTACGTGTTGATGATTTTCATTAACAGGGTACCTCGTTGTCACGACTAAAAAACTCACCGCATGCGTCGTGATGGCTCCTAGACTCTAGACCAAGTAAGCCGATTTCTAACAACGATTAAGCCAGTTTTAACAATGATAAATTGACACATAGTTTAAAATAAATATCGAAACAAAAGCGGAATAAGCCTACATGAGAATGGTCATAACAAACTCCCAAGATTTGATAATACAGAGTCACGAACTCTACCTCAATACATGGAATGATCTTAAAGATCAAAATAAAATATTGTTCAAACAACAACCGACAGTACAATATAACGAAAGGACTCCAAGGGACTGCGATGACCAAGAAACTCTACCTTGAATCCTCGCGATCAACAAGCTCACTTTGCCTGAGTCCGATATCTCCAATACCCGGCTCTGCAAAAAAATATACAGAAATGTAGTACAAGTACACCACGATCGGTACCCAATAAGTATCAAGACTAAACACGATGGAGTAGTGGAGAGGTACAGTAAGTATCAAGACAAAATAACCTTAGCAGTATAGAAATATAAAGCTAATAATGGAAAGTAGAAATCAGTAATATGGCAACAAAATAAACATGTGATATAAACAGTAAAGCAATAAGAACACCGTGAAAATACCACTAAAACCAAATAAGGAACACAAAGGACAACCAATTAATCAAGCCGTTCTAACACAAGATCCACAATGAAATAATTTTGTGATACCTCATTTCATAGTCACAAGTCACGGGTCTCTACCCACCATCATATACTCACGGCACCTCGTTCCCGCATCTCGAATCACAAACACACGGACAACTCACGTGCTTAAATCTCAATCCGCCTGACATGATCACATGCTCACATTCACAGTCCGCCCAACATGGTTCTAAGCTTACAATCACAATCCGCCCGACATGGTCAAAGATTCACAATCACAATCTGCGCGGTGTGGTCACAAGCTCAATAGTATCATAAAGACGAATATGTTACACCCCATATTTTTGTACGTGAGAGTACGTCGTAAGTCAATTGATGTAAGCTCACAAATGAGATCATCTTTGAAAGAAAATAGTAATTTAATCATGTTACCATGGAGGTTACAAATACTTAAGATCATGGATAACAAGTTCCAAGATGGATGAAAGTCTTAAAATCTGAATAAATTGAAGAAAATAAATTTCGTCGAATGTCGACAAGTTGGGAATGTTATAAAATGTACTTTTGGGGTGATATTAGGGTGATTAACATGATAAAGAGCTTATTTTATGAGTTATTTTAGTCTTATGATGGTTGTGTATTACATTTTGAATTCGAGCGAGTTGTGGAACAAAAGTTGGCAGAGATCATCACAAGTTACATTCATAAATATGCTGAAAATTAGGTCAAATGTAGCTGAACATTTATCCCAATGTTCATGGAATTACGGGATGATCTACCTACAAAATTGAAAATCTATGAGTATAGTTTCCAATGGAGTAACTCGTTCATTTATACGACATTAGTATAGAGATATATTCACGTTTTCGCGAGACTGCGCAGACTGGTAGGTGACAAGTAGGTGTATCACCTACTTGCCAAAAGGAGAGGACTCAATTAAAATCTCCAAGGCCGGAAAAGATCCCTTTTAAAGGCTGATTTCCTTCAGATATTACAGTCACAATAGATCCAAAAAATCAGATGTACAGCGCAGCAAATCCTCCCAAAAATTCAACACAAAGCCCTAAATAATTTTCTCTTTGTTTCAAGTTCTAGTTGGAGAAAAACTTAAGGGTTGGAAAATCAAGATAGGAGCTGAGACATTCACCAAATATGGTAAGTATACTTTCCTTTTTCATCAATTTTTTTGTTGTTAAAGTAGAGAAATTCATTCAATAATTGTAAGAATTCACGGGACGGTGACCGGAAGCCGTGAGTTCGAGTTGTTCAACTTGTAGTGGAGTGTTTCATATTGCTGCTGGGTTGTCTCTTTAGATGCGGTTTTTTAGAGTGTTGGAGGAGAAAGGGTGTGGAAAAACAGCACATAATGGCAGGGTGGTTGGCTGGTCTTCTTGGTTACATTTTTGGGTTCTTTGACACTACTATGATTGTCCTTTTGTGTATGGATTGATAAGGGTATGTTGAGCTGTTTTGTGGTATTTTGTGATGGATATAAGGTTGGAAAATGATGTATATATGTTTTTATTGTTTTTTTCTTGCATTTTTTGTGCTATGTCGAATTATGGGGAAGTAAATATTATCGGGGAGATGCTGCCCATTTTGTTACAAAATAAGCTTGTAGTTCGTTGTGTAATAGTTGTATCTTCCGTAACTTGATGATATTATTCTTATCATTGTTGTAGATTAGGGTGAAAAAAGACGAGTATAACGTGGTTATTAGACATGTTGTGATAAAGGTATGTTAAGGTTAAACCTTTCCTTCATTTTGGCATGATCCAGTAACTACATGTGTTTGATAACGAGACATAAAGAGAAGTTCATATTCCTGAATTTATGTACATTTTTATAGTCTCGTAAGTTATAGCATTCTCCCTTATCGGGACTTCATATTTAGTTTTGTTTTTTCTTCTTTCAGCTAAGAGAGTAAAGAGTCTATAAATATATATATATATATATATATATACAGTATTACAATATTTTCACCACCATCGAGCTATAATCACTGGGCAGGCCCCTATTGGGCAACCTCTGATTAGATGGTGAGTTATATACCGAGCCTATTATGGCCGAGCGCCTATGAGTGAGCCCAGAATGTCTGAGATACATAGCCTAGTGTGGTCGAGCGCCTATGAGCAATCCTACTATAGTAGAGCATTTACATATACCGAGCCTTATAAGGTCAGACATCTATTTTACTTACTATATTGAGAGAGTTGAGTCAGTATCAGCAGGTAAACATATCTTCAGATTATCTTTGGCTCCCAGTTACTTTCAGTTGTTATACTATCAGTTTTGTTTTAGCTTTCAGTTATTCTTTCGCCTTACATACTTGGTACATTATTTCGTACTGACGTCCCTTTTGACAGGACGCTGCATTTCATGCCTACAAGTCCTGATTGACAGTTAGACAGACCCTTCAGTAGACAGAGTCTAACATCATCTTGGTTGGTAAGCTCCATTTCCTCAGAGTTACCAAGACTAGACTTTGGAGTCTATTTTATATATACACGTTTATGGGAAGGTCGAGGCCCTGTCCCGACCATGATACAATTCAGTTATCGCTAGAGGCTTGTAGACGAGTCCTTCATATTTTTTATATCATTAGATGTTCATGGCGACTTCATCGGCCGGCACAGTTATATATATTAGTTTTTGGGTATGTTTACCTCACAGATGAGAGAGACGTTATTTTCAGACGATTCAGAATATGGCCTCATCGGCCTAAGATGAGGGTTTCCCCTCTAGAGTTCATAGTTACGGAGTGGTACACTCGGGCCGAATACGGCACTGGGTGCCGGCCACTCCTCTTCAAGTTTGGGGCATGACTAACTTGGTATCAGAGCAGTTCTGTCCTAGGGAGTCTATAAGCCGTGTCTAGTAGAGCCTTGTTTATAGATGTGTTGTGCACCACATTATATAAACAGGAAACTACAAGGCATATAGGAGTCTGTTACCCTTCTTTCAAATCCAAATTGCTCTATACAGCTGAGTCGTAAGAGTTCGAGCCAAGACTTACGTTTGCTAATGATATAGAGATTCTTTCAATTTGAAAATTACAGCTAGCCAGAGGGATAATACAGTAACATGTAAGGGCATTAATAGAGAGAGAATTCTTGGCGATGTGGCCCTGTCGAGGCCCTATTAGATTGTGCATACCAGATGGTGCACTCTAGAATAGTACAATCAGATATGATTACAAGAACGTTCTGAAATATCAGAAGACATATAGTGGAATCCTATAAGAGATAAATATTCACCTTAGTATGACTCCCGCCCTTAGTAAAAAGAGAATATTAGACGACCCGAAGATCCAGTGAGATGGAGCAAGGGGAGATAAAAGTGAGAATATTTTGTTGAAGTTTTCTAAATAAGGTAATAGACAGATATATTAGCAGGAGAATAAGAAGAGAGTACGTGAAACATTACGAGTAAGAGGTGATAAAAGGGTTGTAATGGTAAATCATAGTATGATATGATGACAAAGTCTATATTCAAGTGAAGAAAAAGACAAGAGGTGACAGGCCTTGAGACTGTAAAAGAGTATAAGCCATAAAGTCATATCCTCATTTTGAGAAAATGAGTTGGCGACTCCAAAGTAATTACCAGAAGGCTAAGTTAGACCCCCACGGAGTAATACAAATCAACATAGGCTAGTAAACCTAAAAAAAAAATCGAACATGATTTAGGGACCAAAGGATTCGATAATAGTCGGCATCATAAGAATTTCAGAAATCGTGTTCCATAAATGATAGAATGGACAGCAGAAGAATAACCTTTAAAGGTCGTTCACTCTTCCCTAAAGCAAGCAATGTGAGTAGAGTCATGCTTAAGAGACTAAGTGTGCCAGTTACACTAGGTGTCACCCTCGTGCATAAGGAATTCAATTATCCATATTAGATAAGGGTTACCACAAGATGAGTAAGAGTTAGTGAAGATGTGAAAAGAAGCCAAAGATGAATAGGTAAACCATATATAGGTAAATATTCGAAGCATTAAATGCTAGTACTCCCCTAAAGGAGGGAAGATGGTGTGATATGGTAGTAAGTCGGAGTTATGTAGTTCAAGTAACTATGGAATAGTAAAGAAAGAATGCGGTAGAAAGTCCAAAGGAATGATATTGTATTTATTCAGATCCTATAGATATGCTACGACTCTAGAACATTATTCAAGAACGATGTCGGGAGAGGCAGTAAGGGTTCCCACACTAGATGTTATTGACAAATAAGTGCGAATGAACATTCGATACATTAGGAGCCCGTGCAAAAGGTAAGTTAAGACAAAAGACATAACCCAAGAGAGGTTACACAGAATATAAATATGAGCATGGACTAACGAGTAGTTAGTAGTTGATTCAGAAAGAGCTTGGTTATGGCTAGACAAGAGGTATTGGATAAATTAGTAGATCATGCAAGATAAACGTAGTGAAACCCAACATAGGAAATTCAGTCTCTCAGATAAGACATTGTAATCCTCGAGAAATATTCAAAAATTAGTTGGGGTAGTAGAAGGTACAGTATAAGGGTTACAGAAATAAAAGAGAGTGCTACTAGGGAGACAAATGAAATATCAATTCAGAAGCAACCCTACGAGCATAAGGGCGCGGAGGCAAGTAACTCAGGATAATAATAGGCGAGTAAGAACATCAGAAATACTGTGGGGTATACAATGTAATAAGCTCATATCTTTACAAGAGTCAGACGGTCTTCCCTAAGAACGGCAACGAAAGACTAGCTGAGGAAATAAGGAAGAAGGCTTCAACATAAGCATAACCTACAAAAGAAATGGTCTTGTAATAGTAGTCTCACTATAACATTGTATGCACTCTGTAAGAAAGTGGAACCTATTGTGACTAAGGAACGGGAAGTAAAATCCAAAGTAATATTCGAGATCATATGAGTTACACGAAATCCAATAGGTGTGGGCACTAAGATAAGTCAAGTATTCATGCAACAAGTGGCAGAACAACCAGAAAAACTAATTGCTTACTTTTTAGAAGGTTAAGAAGGCGCGAAACGAATTATTAGATCAATGACCCAGAGTTAGTTACGTTATGAACACACATAAGATTTCAGAGTGTTATCCATGCAGCATATATGTTGATAAACAACGATAGGAGACTCTAGTATAAGTTAAAAGAAAGAATTGAGTCCACGTCACAGACAAAAGCTTGAATTGCTAGAAGGTTATATCATGGATGTTCCATAGCGTCCATGAGGGGCTAAAGTTATAACTAATACTCTGAGCCACAGATCAGAAGATAGCGTAAGCCTACTTAAAGGCTGAGATAGAAGAGGAAACTAAAGAGATACATCAACTAAGTAAACTAGGAGTCTGATTACTAGACCAAGATAACTATAGAAATCCTGATTGAGAACATTGCAGAATCACCCTTAATATCAGATGTACAAGAGAGATAGTACAATAGTCATATTCTATAACGGCTCTACGGTAAAGCTAGCTAGAAGATTACTAACCTCATAAGAAGTCAGTATGGAGATCCCACCGGATTGTGTATGCACCAGAGGTGAAAGTATTATAGTAGAGCTTTAAGTTGTGGATGTGAATTCCACCTATGTGGAAGGGAGGTTATGAAAGAGATAAATTATATGATGCGAGATCTAAGGGTAAGTAAGGTAAAGGTAACAAAGGTACCAGATACTCAAGTGCAGAAGCTTGGTAATAGTCCATACTTATGATAGAGGGATATAAACGTCGCGATTCAGTATCCATAAATAATAGTTGTGTCATTACTAACATATCTTCCACCCTATGGTTTCCAGGTACTAAGAGGTCTAGTTAAGAGAGTACAGAAGAGCTAGATATAGTGTGATGTTTTGCTTGAGGTTCCAGAATAACATAAGGAAAATATATGGTGCTAGAAAGTGAAAGGAAGGTTGTGAGTACCATAAATACATATGTGTAGGTCGCAAGCTAAAGTATGGTAGAGAAACAAGGTTTTAGGTGGACATGAGTAAGGATAAGAAAAAGTGAGTGAGAAGGTGATGAGAATAGGTAATTCCTCGGGATTAAACCCATCACAACAAGATGGCTGATGGTTTCCATAAGTTATAAAAAGCTCAGTATAGCATGAGTGAACTCAAAGCAGTTTAAGACTAGGAGAGTTTAGAAGAGAATGGATTTCATGAATTGCACAGGATTAGAATACCCCCATAAGATGAATCATGTTGGGATGCTATGAAATACGGTTATTGAAGTATAGTATCACCCCTCACTTAAGATGTTCCCCGATGAGACGTTTTTCCTAGTGACAATGTATTACGTAAGAGGTTTCAAGTTATGAGTGGTAGACTAAGATAAACATTAAGCTGAATCAACGATGGATGTATAAAAGTTAAAAAGTATGAGAGGAGATTAGGTTGTCATTCTTAAGATGAACAATAATGGGGAAGTATCAAAGGACTTAGATTTGTACATATAGGTTAAGCTACGAAAGAGTAACCAAGAGTTGGGTAGCGAACCTCGGTAAAAGCAAACTGAAGTAAGTGTTATGGTATAATAGGAACTACCTAGATGCAGTAAATTCATAAGGATAGGTAACTGAGGCTATAGTCGTAAGTTCAACAAAGTACTATGCGAAGGAGTTTAGTACACCTACAGATGCCTAGAGGGACATTTTGTCATAGTTCTCTATATATTCACAAAGTAGGCCTAGAGATTAGATAAAAACTGGAGGAAATATGAGAGAAAAGTTTCACAGGCGTCCGTACAAGGAGATAGTCGTATAGGCTTCATGACAGAAGGTAGCAATAATTACTAGATCAGTGAGAAAGAGGCTAACGGGAGGGAATGCCCTGACCTTTGGATTTGTTCATAGAGCAGTGGCCTAGAGGGAAAGGACATTATTAAGATATTCCGAAAATCTATAAGTTATGAAACTGATAAGCGCATCAGTCAACATTCGAGGACGAATGTTCCAAAGGAGAGAATGACGTTACACCTCATGTTTTCGTACGTGAGAGTACGTCGTAAGTCAATTGATGTAAGCTCACAAATGAGATCATCTTTAAAAGCACATAAAGTAATTTAATCATGTTACCATGGAGGTTAAAAATATTTAAGATCATGGATAACAAGTGCCAAGATGGTTGAAAGGCTTAAAAGCTAAATAAATTGAAGAAAATAAATTTCGTCGAATGTCGACAAGTTTGAAATGTTATAACATGTAATTTTGGGGTGATACTAGAGTGCTTAAAATGATAAGGAGGTTATGTTATGAGTTATTTTAGTCTTATGATGGTTGTGTATTACATTTTTAATTCAAGCGAGTTGTGGAACAAAAGTTGGCAAAGGTCATCACAAGTTACATTCATAAATATGCTGAAAATTAATTCAAATATAGCTGAGCATTTCTCCCAATGTACATAGAATTACGGGATGATCTACCTACCAAATTGAATATGTATGAGTCTATATTCCAGTAGAGTAAACCGTTCATTGATACAACATTGGTATAGAGATATATTCACGTTTTTGCAAGACTGCGCAGACTGGTAGGTGGAAAGTCGGTGCATCACCTACTTGCCAAAAGGAGAGGCCTCAATTAAAAGCTCCAAGGTATTCCAAAGAGACCTTTTAAGGGATGATTTCCTTCAGATATTACACTCATAATAAATCAAGAAAATCAGATGTACATCCCAGCAAAATCCTCCCAAAAATTCAACACAAAACCCTACATAATTTTCTCTTCTTTTCAAGTTCTAGTTGGAGAAAAAACTAAGGGTTGAAGAATCAAGATAGGAGCTGAGACATTCACCAAATATGGTAAGTATACTTCCCTTTTTCATCCATTTTTTCTTCTGTTAAAGTAGATAAATTAATTCAACAATTGTAAGAAATCACGAGACGGTGATTGGAAGCCGTGAGTTCGAGTTGTTCAACTTGTAGTGCACTGTTTCATGTTGCTCTTGGGTTGTCTATTTAGCTGCGGTTTTTGTAGAGTTTTGGAGGAGAAAGGGTGTGGAAAAACACCACATAATGGCAGGGCGTTTGTCTTGTCTTCGTCGCTACATTTTTGGGTTGTTTGACACTACTATGGTTGTCGTTTTGTGTATGGAGTGATAGGGGTATGTTGGGCTTTTTTGTGGTATTTTGTGATGGATATAAGGTTGGAAAATGAGGTATATTTTTTTTTATTGTTTTGTTCTTGTGTTGTTGGTTTTATGTCGAATTAGGGAGAAGTAAATATTATAGGGGAGATGCTGCCCGTTTTGTTACAAAATAAGCTTGTAGTTCGTTGTGTGATAGTTGTACCTTCCGTAGCTTGATGATAATATTGTTATCATTATTGTAGATTAAGGTGCAACAAGATGAGTATAGCATGGTTATTGGACATATTGTGATAAGGTATGTTAAGGCTAAATCTTTCCTTAATTTTGGCATGATCCAGTAACTACATGTGTTTGATAACGAGACATAAAGAGAAGTTTATATTCCTGAATTTATGTACATTTTTCTAGTCTCATAAGTTACAGCATTCTCCCTTATCGGGACTTCATATTCAATTTAGTTTTGTCTTCTTTCATCTAAGAGAGCAGAGAGTCTATATATGTACAGTATTACAATATTTTCACCTCCATCGAGCTATAATTGACGGGCATGCCCCTATTGGGCAACCTCTGATTAGATGGTGAGTTATATATCGAGCCTACTATAGTCGAGCGTCTATGAGCGAGCCCAAAATGGCCGAGATACAGAGCCTATTATAGTCGAGCACCTATGAGAGAGCCTACTACGGCAGAGGAGTTACATATACCGAGCCTTATAAGGCCGGAAAGCTATTTTACTTGCTATATTGAGAGAGTTGAGTTAGTATCAGCAGGTAAGCATGTCTTCAGATTATCTTTGACTCCTAGTTACTTTCAGTTATTGTATTATCAGTTTAGTTTCAGCTTTCAGTTATTCTGTCGCCTTACATACTCGGTATATTATTTCGTACTGACGTCCCTTTTGCCAGGGACGCTGCAGTTCTTGCCTACAGGTCCTGATTGACAGTTGGATAGACCCTCCAGTAGACAAAGTCTAACATCAGCTTGGTTGGTATGCTCCACTTCCTCAGAGTTACCAAGACTAGACCTTGGAGTCTATTTTATATAAACAAGTTTATGGTTAGGTCGAGGCTCTATCCCGGCCATGATACAGTTCAACTATCGTTAGAGGCTTGTAAAAGAGTCCTGCATATTTTTGTATATCATTAGATTTTCATGGAGTTTTCTTCGGCCTGCACAATTTTACCCCATAGATGAGAGAGATGTTATTTTCATACGATTCAGAATATGGCCTCATCAGAGTGGTACGCTCGGGCCGGCCACTCCTCTTCAAGTTTGGGACATGAGAGGATAATACAAGAACACATGGGCATGATCAATAAATATCAAGTCTCATACTCTTGAGCTTGTATAAGTGGCATGCTACGGTATATGCTTGTGCGAATGTACTACTGCAGCCCCAGTCAACAAGTAATATCAAGGACATTGAGTAGCTCATCAAAGAAATGAAATAAGTCACTTAAGGTGTATGAAAAACACAAGGAAAAGCACACCATCACACGAAAATCGCCAACACAATGTCCCAAGCCATCACACATCATCCCTAACATGCCACCCTTATCTCCCCAATAGCCACTCGTATCACTCTACCCTAACAATATTGTGAGCCACCCTTATCTCTCTGATATCCACCCATATAACTCCGTATAATAGCCACATGTATCACTCCATATAATAGCCACCCGTATCACTCCGCCCTAACAATAAAATAATAGCCACCTTTATCACTCTATACATTCAACAACAGTGAGATGCCACCCTTACGCCCCGCATAACAACAACGGTGAAATGACACCCTTATATTTCACATAACAACAGTCAAACCACACTACAATTCACAAATACTAACATCACAACAACACGACTATCAAATAATAACACAAGTGCGCATAGGCCAAAACCTTTCCAAAGATCCAACAATATCAATATTTCCACAACAAATAGCCCACGGCTCAAACACAACGTGTATAAAATCTCAATAACAACAAAACGAGCGGGAAAGTAACTCACAAGGAACAACACCCCCTTTAAACAGAACTTCAATTTAAAATAGATTAATGACTTTCGATAACCTCAATTTGAATTAATTGTTTAAGGATAAACTCAATAGTGAAACGATCTTCATGAAATGGCAAACTCTAGGTTCTAGTATATGAATTAGGTTAACAATGAAAGAGAGATGGCGAACTAGTACAACGTCTACATGCATGAGAATAACCCAGAAACAAAAGGATATCATGTACAACAATTTCAACTAAGAGTGGTAATAACTTTAAGTAAAGCATATAAGAGCTAACTTAACAAGTAAAGGATGTGACATGTAAAGACAAATTCAAATAAAGCATGTGATAGTAGACATGGCGAATAAAAGATATAGCATGTGCTAATAATTTCAAATAAATACATGAAAAGAAGCCTAAAAGTCTAATCTGGTCAATTTTAACAAAATAATCTCGAGTACGTACTCGTCACCTCATGTACACTGCTTCACATAATATAATTAGCACAAATGATTCAAATCTTAAGGGGTAGTTTCCCCACACAAAGTTAGGTAAGATACTTACCTCAAAGAAGCCAACTTAATACTCTAAAATTAACTTCTCTATGAAACAACCTCCGGACAGCTCAAACTCAACCAAAATAACTTAATATCATAAATAAAAACCATAGGAAACATCTCCGGATAATAAAGCTTCGATCTTTAATTAAAACTAAAGAGTCAGCCCAAAAAGTCAACCCTGGGCCTGCACCTCAGAACCCGATTAAACCCACAAGTTATGACAACTCATTAAATTATGGGTCCAACCATACTAATTTCAACAAATTCTGACTCTTAATCAATGTTCAAAACTAAATTATACTCTTTAGAAACATTTTAGATAAAATCCCCAATTCTCAAATCAAAACATGGATTAATTCAAAAATGAACTTCTACAATCATATTCAAATGGTAAAGTTATAGTTACATACCGACCCCTATGAAAAGACGAGAAGAATACTGTGAGAATCACCTCAATCGGAGCTTTAGAACTCAAGATATGCTAAAAATATTAGATGAATGCGGTCTGATTTCTTATACACATACACATGGATTTTCGCTTTTTCTACAAAGAATCCGCACATGCACATTTCCAGGTGATATTTCCACTTTTGTGGACCATTACTTGCACTTACGAGGTCGCAGATGCGGATCCAACTTCGCATTTGCGAAGCACCCGCACCAACTCTCTTCTCCGATACTAAAATAAGCATAACTCCCTCATACAATGTCCAAATTCGACGATTCGTTTTGCCATGGCTCCATAATTACGATAAGAATCTAATGCTTCAATAAAAACAGGAATAGGAGCTCATTTTCTTAATGTGGTACCATTTATCCTTAAAGAAACGAAGTCAAAACATCAAAAACGAGCGCAACACAACCCAAACCTATCTGAAACTCACCCGAGCCCCTCGGGACCCCGTCCGAACGTACCAATAAGTCCAAAAACATAATGCGGACCTTCTCGAGACTCAAATCACATCAAACAGCTTCAAAACTACAAATCGCATCTCAAATTAAACTTAGTGAACTTATGAAATTTCAACTTCTACAACTCGCGTCGAATCATATCAAATCAACCCAGAATGAAGTCAAATTTTGCATGCAAGTATTAAATGACATGACAGAGCTATACCAACACTCATAAGCGAAATTCGTACCCGATATCAAGAAAATCAACTCCCGGTCAAATCTCTTAACCTTCTAAACCTTCAACTTCCCATTTTTTGCCAAAATGCATCAAATCAACCTATGGATCTTCGAAATCGAATTCAGACACACCCCTAAGTCTAAAATCACCATACAAAGCTATTGGAATCATCAAAACACCATTCCGGAGTTGTCTTCACAAAAGTCAAACTCCGATCAACTATTTTTACCTAAACTTCTGACAGAATTTTTTGGAAGAATTTTTCTTCCAAATCAATCTCGAATCATCCGAAAAATCGAACTCGACCTCACAAGCAAGTCATAATACATAAAACGAAGCTACTCGAGACCTTAAGCCACCTAACGTGATGCTAATTCTTAAAATGAATGGTCGGTCATTACATTCTACCCCTCTTAAATAAACGTTCGTCCTCGAACTTGCCAAGAACCATTCTGAAGACATTAAATCACTGAATGAACTCACCATACATATACTCGCGGGTGATCCCACGTCACCCCAATAAACATAGGCCCCCAAAACCATCTCAACTTAAGGGTATCCCTTCCACCCACACTGATAAACCTTATAACCAAATTCCACACGGTATTAGCCTCAACCAATTGAAACAACTCATGCCTACACCCACAAGGGACAACCACATGACGTGACACATCACACATATACCCATAAAAACATCTCTGACCACCATAGCTGCCCATAATCAAATTCAGCATCGGTAATTAACCTTATTTCAGCTAGAACCCTGTTCTAAACCTTCACAACACTAACAACGATGCAAGAAAAATGAAGATCCCATGACCATTCACTCAAATCAATAAGTCATACCTAACGCCACCTAGGCACATACCTCGCAAATTAAACCAAATAACAACACGCATATAGCTGAATATGGAAAGAGGAACACATGAGAAAACTACCAAACACGTGCAACAGGTACAACTCCCCATTAGTACTATACTACGAATGCATTCCACAGGAGAGAGTCAATACGTGCGACAGGTACAACTCCCCATTAGTACCATACTACGGATGCATTCCACAGGAGAGAGTCAATCATATGAACTAATCACAAGGATCTCATCGTAATATAACACTATTGTGGTATGTATCCCGATTCAAACATATCAAACCACACAAGAACGTGAGGATCCCATTCTCAATTTTGAATCACAAGTAGAATACACCTCACATCAACTGATACCTTCCAGTAACTTAATTTTGTAAACAAAATGACAACATGTAACGAACTTACCATACCGATAGAGCACCTAAATCACAAATCATAACCAACCCATCCAGAAATCACATCAAAACCTACCGTAATGAGTATAAAAAATTCCCTTCTAGTCTCATAGCTCTCAATAGTGAACAAAACAAAATGATAGACACGTGCTACCATTATAGAATCACTCAACAGAGGTAAACACATAAGCAGAGTACAAGAATCAAGAAACTCACCCATATATAAAGCAAGTTAGGAGGAATCACACCGATAAATAAAAACAGATCAAAATAAGACTAATGCTCCTCTATGACAAATTGAAACCATACATGTAACGACACCATCTGGTTCATCAGCCTCAACCATATCACAGAAAGCATATCAACGGCTGGGTCTCCCCCTATAGTGTTCCCTCGACACGCATGTTCCCCAACCCTAGTTGGTTGTGCACGTACAATAGCAAATGGAATGGAGCCCATAGCATGCGTGCTCAGATTAAATCCATCTCTTCGGAGTTTGGAACGTTCTCTCATGATATGCTTAGTATTGCCACACTCATAACAACCTCTATACATGCGTGCCTGTTTGTACTGAGTCTGTGCCAGACAATTGAAATAACCGTTGTAGGAACCTCGTGTCAGTGGTGCACTAAATGATTCCTACCCCACATGAGTACCCTGGTTAACTGGAGCCCCACGAGTAGTCTAAAGTGCGGATTGGACTGGCCGAGCCTCCACCATGATAGTTCATAGCTGAAGAGTAGAATCCATTGAACCCTAAAGAACCTCAAGATCACTTGGTCTCGTTATCCTCCCTCTCCTCACCCCGAATATGCTCAAGCATCCTGGAAATCTCCACCACCTACTGAAATGGAGTATCAATCAACAACTCCCGAGCCATGCAGAATCTATGATCATAACTGAGCCTCTCAATGAATCTGCAGACTCGCTCACTAACTGTAGGAACCACACTAGGTGCATGACGGGATAACTTACTGAACCTGATGGAATACTCTAACATTACCACGGTGCCTTAACGTAGCTTCTCAAACTCTATAAACCACGTATCCTAGAGGGTCTGGGAAACAAACTCCTTCAAGAATATCTCTGAAAGCTGAGCCCAAGTAGGTGCTGATGCATGGCTGGTCTACCCTCCTCATAAACCTGCAACCACTAAAACGATGCTCCTGGTACCCTCCATAATACCCATAGTGCGAAGAATACGGTGACACTATTCTTGAAAACCATGTGCATTCTCGGTAGTTATGCCATTGAAAGTTGGTGGAATATACTTCTTGAACATCTCAAGCCTCTTCTCTCCTCCTCTAATGCCACTGGCCTGACCTCAGGCTTAAGCGGAATTATAGGTCGTACCGGTAGCGCACCCAAAACCTGACTTATGTGAGTCCGCTACTCTTGAGTACATGTGGTTGGAGTTTGAGCTCCTCCCCCAATCTGCGAAATAGATGGTGCAACAGAGATCAATATCGCCTGAGCCAATGTACCAAACATGCTCAAGAACTGCACTAAAATCTCCTGAAGTCTAAGGGTAACAACAGGCGCCTCTAGTACCTTTCTCCTCAACTAGAGCTACTGCCAGCTCCTTAACTACTGCTCTGACAAGTGCTCTTGCTGCGGCATGTTCCCCTCATCGGCCTCGACCTCTTATGGATCTACTAGGGGCGCGGGTGTCTGATCAACTGATTCGTTAGCGCGTGTCCACACCATCTGTGATAGAATAGAGTTATAAAATCTCAAACTTCGAAATCAACAAACTCGCACGGCATGAATGAAAGAATTGAAAATTTCCTAATAGTTTTGTAGCCTCTCGAACAGATATCTCCATACTGATCTGCAGGATTCTACTAAACTTGCTCGTGAATCGTAGAACCCATGAACCTAGTGCATTTATACCAACTTATCACGACCCAAAAACCCATCGCATGTGCCGTGATGGCACCTAGTCTCTAAGACTACGTAAGCCAATTATTAACAATGATTTAACCAGTTTTACCAATGATAATTTGATATACACTTTAAAATAAATATCGAAATAAAAGCGAAATAAGCCTACACGACAATGATCATAACCACCTCCCAAGATTTGGTAATGTAGATTCACGAACTCTAGCTGAATACATGGAATAATATCAAGGATCAAAATAAAATAGTTCAAATAACATCTGATGGTGCAATATAATGAAAGGACTCCAAGGTACTGCGATGACCAAGCAGCTCCACCTTGAATCCTCACGATTAACAAGCTGACTCCGCCCGAGTCTGATATCTCCAATACTTGTCTCTGCACAAAAATATGTGAAAGTGTAGTATGAGTACACCACAATCGGTACCCGATAATTATCAAGACTAATCTCGGTGGAGTAGTGACGAGGTACAGTCAAGACACTCACCAGAAAAAATAACCAGTGAAGTATAGAAATATAAAGCTAATAATGGAAAGCATAAATCAGTTAATGGTGTCATGACCCAAACCAATAGGCCGCGACGGGAACCCGATATCTTACTCAACCGAGTACCAACGTAACATATCTTTTATATCATTTTATCATAGGTAAATGAAACAGAGTAAAGCATGATAGAATACAAACTTATACATATGAAGAACGAGCCTATAAGACCAAAATAAGCACACGTGTACGAACATAGGCCGACAAGGCCATACAATCTTTTATGTACATGACATGTGTCTACAAGCCTCTAAGAATACATAATTTTCATAAGGGCCGGGACAGAGTCCCACCATACCAAACAATACACGTCTAAATATACTAACAAAACAAGCAACTCCGAAGCAAATGGAGCGCACCAACATCTTCCGCTGAGCTGATAGCCAACTTGGAGGGTGTTCGACCTGTCTATTGGGACCTGCGGGCATGAAACGCAGAATCCCTAGGCAAAAGAGACTTCAGTACGAATAATGTATCGAGTATATAAGGCACATAAATAAGTACATAACAGAAGTGGAAGAAATATAGAGTAAATGACTCAACCTGTAAGTCTGGATAACTCTGTAAATCATGAAATAATTATAGTGTCATGCATATGCATATGAATTTCATGTCATGCATAGTTACATATTTCATAACATCATCAAGCCTTTGAGGAAATCCCATCATATCATCTCGGCCACTGTGGGTAACATCATCAACGCATACCAACTGATCAGGTGGTGATGCGTATATAACGCTGTAACCTTCTTTCTGTATCCCATATCTTGCTTCTCTATGATAGTATCCTCTGGTGGTGGTGAAACTGGAATAGCTTTGGGATTCCCCCGTCCCCTACCTCGGGCCGGTGCCCTCCCCCAGCCTCTGTCACGGCCTCGGACAGTGGGGTAGCGATATCTCCCGGGTCTGGAACATCGGATGTGCACGTCCTCACCATCTGTGAGAGAATAGAAGAATGAGATTTAGTAAACCATTGGATGCATGATAGAATAAAAATAAGGAGAGGATTCCTAACAACCTATAGCCTCTTGAAGATAAGTACAGACGTCTCTGTACCGATCCGCAAGACTCTACTGGGTTTGCCCGTGACTCGTGAGACCTATGTGAACCTAGAGCTCTGATACCATGTTGTCACGACCCGAAATCCTAACTCAGGTCGTGATGGAGCCCAATAGCGGGGTTGGGAAAGCCAACACTCAATTTAATAAGGGTTCTTTCTTATTTGATTAAACATTTCAACATATACCAAGTTTTAAAGCTTATAACATATATCAAAACGGATCATTAGCCAGTTTAAATCAAAAGCGGTCATAAGGAGGCATGAGCCAACAGATATACAGACCCGTAATCCATAATAACTACCACGTGTGTGTGCCAGGAACTAATGTCATAAGTCCTACGGGCATACTAACAGAATATACAAAAGATATAATATACAGTCCCACTATCTGAAAGAAATAGACGGGAAATAAGCAAAATAAACTCCATGGTGCTGCTGAGGATCGTCAGGAGAAGCAGCTCACCGTGAAGTCAGGTCCAACTGTAATCAAAATTGAGCTCCGGTCTGATAACCAAATGCACCAGCCTCAGAACCTGTACAATTAAGTACATAAATGTAGCATGAGTACATAAATAAATATGTACCCAGTGAGTATCCCGTCTAATCTCGAAGAAGTAGTGACGAGAGGTCGACTTGACACTCACTAAGGTCCAGCAGTATAATTTAACAGAATATGATGAAAACGGTAGGCATGTAAAGGTAGTAAAGTAACAAATATATAAGGCACTGAAATCCAAATAAATGCTGGAAGTAAATAAACAACTACTACTTCATCTTCCCCCAAATATTTGTCAGATCAATATCCATGAATTCTGTAACAATTTATCATGCACACACGGGATAAGGACAACCGTCCTGAGCCATAAAAATAATCATATATGTGCACTGCCGAGGGTCGAACGTCCTGAACCACTAGTGCATCCTTTCCATAAAATAGTCATATCTATGTACTGCCGAGGGTCTAACGGCCCGAACCATTAGTGCATCTTTGCCATAAAATAAACATATCTATGCACTGCCCAGGGTCGACCGGCCCGAACCGTAAGTGCATCTTTCAATCCGCCGTGGCGTATGGTCCGCTCCCATGAGAGTGGGGGAAATCACACTCCGCTCGCGGAATGTAAATTGCGAAACGGTCACATGCGCACACAATATTATTTTTAAATTACTTTTCAGTGAACAATTCCTTAAAATTTCTCAAATTCCATGATCTCAGGGAAATAAGCCGCATGTAACATTAATTCATTAAGCATATAGTTTATTTCAAGGAAAACACAAGGCATGATGTGGGCCTAACTACCCAGACATAATAATAATAGCTTCTACGTACAGACTCTCGTCACTTTGTACATACATAGCCCCTAGAAAAACATCACACATAGCATTTAAATCACCTACGGTGACAATTCGCTCTTACGAGGTTAGAAAAGAGACTCACCTCGTGTCGAATCTACTTCTCGGACCAAGAACGCGCCCGAAACTCCAAAATCGTCTCCCAGGGACTTGAAACTAATCAAATGTTACGTAAATATATCAAATTATAATCAAAGCATGAAATTTTCCTACTTATTTAGTCAATTCATCATTCTTGAAGAAATCCAAAAATCCAACCCCGACCCGCATGCTCGGATTCTGAAAATTCTCGAAGGAAACACTCACCCATAACCTAACGATCGTTAACATATGATTTTTGTATGATTTCATAGCCAATTCACGGTAATTCTCTAAATTTTATAAAACCTAGGTTTTTACTCTAACCCTTGAATTTCGACTAATTAATGAGTTAATCTACCTAAGAATCAAAGTATTAGACTAAGTTCATGGTATGAATTACTTACCTCAAAATGGCTAGGTCGTTTGTCTCTCTTGCATGCTCAAAATCACCTCAAGGAAGAAGAAGAATGCCCAAAAATGGCTTAAGTCCCGTTTTTAAAACACACTGCCCAGCCGTGGTTTCGCACCTGCGGCTCAAGAACCGCACATGCGGTCTCGCACCTGCGGAAAATAGGACAAGGGCCTGGGCTCGCACCTGCAGGCAGGAGTCTGCACCTGTGGGAAAGGGCCCGAACCTGGGTGAACTGCGCAGCCCACCTGGGGGTCGTACCTGCGAGGCTGGGACCGCAGGAGCGGTCCTGTACCTGCTACTGGGCAACCGCACCTGCGGTCACACCAGAACAGGTGCACCAGCTGTTGCTTCTGCTGGTTTTTGCTTGGCCTCGTTTGCTGCCCGAGAGGCACCTGGGCCCACCCGAGCCCCTGTCCAAATATACCAACAAGTCCTAAATCATAATAAGGACTCGCTCAAGCCTTCGGAACACCCAAAACAACGCAAAACTCAAAATCACACCTCAAAACCCCTAGAATCAAACTTAGGAACTTTAAGTTTCTTGAATTTGCTAACAATGCGCCGCACAATACTATACTACTCGGAAGGACCCCAAATTTTGCAAGCAAGTCATAAATGACATAACAAACTATTCCCAGTCTCAAAATTCTGTTCGGACCTTGATAACACAAAAACACGTCCCAAACCACAATATGAACTTAAGGAAACTTTTATTCCGATATTGGGCGCTGAAATGCTCCTGGGTCATCCAAAACCCATTCCTAACATACGCCAAGTCCGAAATCATCATACTAAGCTACCAAAACCATCGAAGCTCAACTCCGAGGTTGTTTACTAAAAATATTGACCGAAGTCAACTTGGCCAAAAAGGCCAACCTTAAGGAACTAAGTGTTCCAATATCGCTCTAAACGCTTCTGAATTCTGAACCACCCGTCCCCGCAAGTCATAAATCATAATAAGACGCTATAGGAAGTTTCATTTAGGGGAAAGGGGTCCGATAACGCAAAACAACCGGTCGGGTCGTTACAGCTGAATTCTCCATGTTGGGGTTTACTATATTCATCTTGTATGATTTGCTGATTTGTCTGTGACTTCTTGCCTAGTTATGACTAGGCTCTTCCTGAATCAACTACTAATTAATCGTTGGCCATTCTCATATCCATATTCCGCGTAATATCTCTTGGGTTATTTCCTTTGTCTAACTTGCGTCTTGCACTGACTCCTTATTTATCAATAACATTCTAGGCATGAATCTGTACTTCTTTGTTTCTTACGTCGTGCTTACATAACATTCTGGAATCATAACATATCTATAGGATTCGGATAAGTGCAATCTATTCCTTTCTCATTTTTCTCGCACTCTCCCTTTATCATTTCATAGTTACTAGAACAATTTAATTATGTCTTAATGCCACATCACTCCATATTCCCTCCTTTAGGGGAGTACTAAGATTTAGTGCTATGATGATCTACGTATAGATATTTTACCTTTTCATCCCTGACATATTTTCACATCGTCGATGACCCTTACTCGCCTTATGATAATCCTTCTATACGAATGATAACAAAATTCCTTACTCGCGAGGGTGACACTTAATGTAACTAGTACACACAGTGTCTTAAGCTTAACTTTGCTCACATTGCTTGCTTTAGGGAAGCATCTTCCTGAATAACCAGTTTCTGAATTTTTTCCATGAAATCTTCTTCTATTGTCCATTCTACTATCATTGGAACAAAATCTGAAATTTTCATGATGCCAACTAATATCAAATTACTCAGTCGTTAATTCATGTTTAGTTTATCTTGTTCACCAATCCATACAGGTTTCTGTTACTCTGGGGTCTAACTTTTCTTTCTGTTATACGTTAGAGTCGCGAACCTATTTCTCGAAATGAGGATGTGACTGTTGGCCTATACTTTCTTGTTGTCTTAAGGCCCATCACCTCCCGTCTCTTTTTTCATTTGACTTATAGATTCTGTAACACTCCACTATTGCCATCCGTGTATCACATCTCACTCATAATGCTTCATTATCCCTCTTCGTACTTCCCTGCTAATATTTCTATTTATCACTTTATCTTGAAAAACTTTAACAAGACATTCTTACGGTTTTTACCTTCCCTTGCTCCAACTACTGGTCCGAGTTGTCTAACATTCTCCCTCTACTAGGGATGGGAGCCATACTAAGGTAATATTTATCCCTTCAAGGTTTCCAGTTCCTATCTTTGTAATACTCATATCTAGATGTACTATTTTAATGTGCACCATTGGGTGTCTCACAAGGAGATCTATTAGCACTTTGCAATATCCTTCGGAAATGTCAACTAACGCAAACAATTTATCTACAATTTTGGCTCACTCTAACCCCAGCCGGATCGTGATATTATGTCATTCTCTTAAACCATATTTGTTAGCGCCCATAGAGCATAACTCAGATAGGTGTAGACAATTATACATACCTCTGTTACTGTTGAATATAACCCAAAAAAAAATTCTCTCTCTTCCAAAATTGTAGATAATGTTCGTCCTTACTAACTAGGTACCTCGTACCGTTTTCACCTTGCTTCTTGTACTTGTTGAAACATGTACCTTCTGATTCTCTCGTTTCTTTTTTAAACCACATGGATGGATAGATATTCATGCCTTAGGGGTCCTTATTAAAAAACTCACACACACACATGATCTACTGAATACTTCATATTTATCCATCATAAGCATGATGCAAAAATCGGGTTCCTCTGACTCAACTCTTCCAGAGCTATATCTCTTACTAACCGTCTTTTTGGACGTAGGCATCGTCGTAGTATGAATAAGATAGAGTTTAGGAAATTGAGTTCTTACAATCGAGCTCTACCACACGATCTAGAGAAAGAAGAAAGAGTGACAGTCCTAAATGCCCTATAGCCTCCTACTTATAAGTGTGGTGCACGACACACCTATAAACAAGACTCTACTAGACACGACTTGTAGACTCCCTAGGATAGAACTGCTCTGATACCACTTTTGTGACAACCCAAACCGATGGGCCTCAACGGGCACCTAGTACCTTACTCAATCGAGTACCAACGTAAAATATTTTTTATATCATAGGTAAATGAACCGGAGTAAAGCATGAGGGAATACAAACTTATGCATATGAAGTATAGGACTATAAGACCAAAATAACCACTCGTGTACGGAACATAGGCCGACAAGACCATACAATCTTTTACGTACATGGCCTCTGTCTACAAGACTCTAAGAATACATAATTTTCATAAGGGTCGGGACACTGTCCCTCCATACCAAACAATACACATCTAAATATACTAACCAAACAAGCAACTCCGAAGCAAATAGAATGCACCAACATCTTCCGGTGAGCCGATAGCCTACTTGGAGGGCTCTCAACCTGTCTATCGGGACATGTGGGCATGAAATGCAGCGTCCCCAGGAAAAAGGGACGTCAGTACGAATAATTTACCGAGTATGTAAGGCACATAAATAAGTACATAACAGACGTGGAAGAAATATAGAGTAAATTACTCAACCTGTAAGTCTGGATAACTCTGTAAATCATGAAATAATTATAGTGTCATGCATATGTGTATGAATTTCATGTCGTGTATAGGTACATATTTCATAACATCATCAAGTCTCTGAGGGCATCCCATCATATCATCTCAGCCAATGTGGGTAACATCATCAACATATACCAACTGATCAGGTGGTGATGCGTATATAACGTCGTAACCTTTTCCCATATCCCATATAAATTTAATATACATACATACGTGTATATAACGCCATCTAGTCATGGGTCAATGTACATGTACAAATGCATGGAATGCATAGGAAATACACTAATAAAATTTTCTCTGAACGCCATAAAAATCAATATGCCTTTCGGATAAACATTATCAAATACGTGTTTTTATTAGACCCATGAACACAAGATATAATAATAATTCACATGGGGAATCAAGAATATAGACACCCCTAGTATTTCTATGAATAGAGTCATTTATGAAAGTTTCTAATTTTGCTCGCTTCATTTGTATTATTTGGATCATGCCAAAAAGAAAGAAGGGATAGCCTTAACATACCTGGAGTGGGAAAAATCCGTATGCTATTCTTGGGAAAGGTTACACCGTGCTCCCTTAGAATCGAAAAAATCTCACGTCGCTTAAGACACTATGAAATCGAGTGCCCTAGATGTCTCGCCAGAATAAGGAAATCAAGAAAGTACGTAGCGAACTGATTATTTTTTGTGTTTCTTATCTATCTTGTTTTTCCTATTCTTGTTGTTTTATTTTTTTCTCCTTGATCCAACGTTCTTGGAGTTGGGCTATGGAGACGTAATTGGAGGGGAGTGAAGGGTAACTTTCAGAATTAGACTCAGCCATTGAAGATTATCAAATGGGGAATTTTTTTTTGAAAAATTAATAAGAATAGTGCTAGGGCATGATCTGGTGGAATTGAAAAAAAATGAAGAGCTTATGGTTTTGAAGTGTATAAGCATTAGGCGCAGAATTAGTGAGTTGGGATGTATGTTACCAATAACTGATCCAAACTTCAACGATTTATTTCTATCCTTCTTTGTAATCCCTTACGTGTAATCAAGGCAGCGTAAGTCTTATGACTCATCATTTTAATTTGGTTCCACTTTGGCTTGGCTTAATGCCATGTGGTACCCTGTATGGCACTAGTCTATAAAGACTGAGTATTTTAGCTCGGGTCATATTTTATCCCAGAATACCAAACTTTGAAGAAACTCATTTTTTTTATTTGCTTACCCTCTCACCTTCACGAATTTACTTATCCTTTGTTTAAATAGCGTGACATTTATAGTTCCAAAATAAATTTCATTCTCGAACTTACATCAATTAACTTACGATGAAACTTCAACGTATGAAAATGCGGGATATAACAAATGGCAACAAAATCAACATGTGATATAAATAGTAAAATAGTAAGAACACTGTGAAAATACCATTGCAACCAAATAAGGAACACCAAGGACAACCAATTAATCAAGTCGTTCTAATACAAGATTCACAATGAAGTCAATTCGTGATACCTTATTTCATAGTCAAGAGTCACGGGTCTCAACCCACCATCATACTAACGGCACCTCGTGCCCGCATCTCTAATCACAAACGCACGAAAAAACTCATGTGCCAATATCTCAATATGCCCGCCATGATCACAGGATCACGTTCGGAATCCGCCCGGCATGGTCACAGGCTCACAATCACAATCCGTCCGGAATGGTCACAAGCTCACAATCACAATCTGCATGGTATGGTCACAAACTCAATAGCAACATAAAGACGAATAATACAAGACCACATGGGCATGACCAATAAATGTCAATTTTCTTACTCCTGAGCTAATATAAGTGGTATATTTCAGTGTATGCTTGTGCGAGTGTACTACTACAGCCCAAGTAAACAAGTAATATCAAGGACATCGAGTAGCTCATCCAAGTAACAAAACAAGTCATGTAAGATGTATGACACGCACAAGGAAAATAACACCATCACAAGAATATCACCAACATAATTTTCCCAAGCCATCACACATCATCCCTGATATTGCCACCCTTATCTCTCTGATAGCCACCCGTATCACTCCGTCCTGTCAATATCCTTAGCCTCCCTTATCTCTCTGATAGCCACCCATATCACTCCGTATAATAGCCACCCGTATCACTCTGTATAATAGCAACCCGTATCACTCCGACCTAACAATAACACAATGGCCAACCTTATCACTTCGTACATTCAACAACATTGAGATGCCACTCTTATGCCCCGCGTAACAACAATGGTGAAATATCACCCTTATACTACGCTTAACAACAATCAAACCAGATAACAATTAACAAATGCTAACATCAAAACGACATGACGTATCAAATCATAACACGAGTGCCCATAGGCCATACCTTTCCAAAGATCCGACAATATCAATATTTCCACAATAAATAGCCCCAACTCAAACACAATATGTATAAAATCTCAATAACAACAAAATGAGCGGGAAAGTAACTCAAAAGGAACATAACCCCCTTTAAACACAACTTCAATTTAAAAGATATTAATGTTTGTCGATAACCATAATTCCAATTAATTGTTTAAGGATAAACTCAGTAGTGAAAGTATCTCTATGAAATGCCAAACCTTGGGTTCTAGTGTATGAATTAGGCTAACAATGAAAGAGAGATGACATGAACTAGTAGTACGTCTAAATGCGTGAGAATAACCTTGAAACAAAAGGATATCATGTACAAAAATTTCAACTAAGAGTGATAACAACTTCAAATAAAGCATATAAGAGCTAACTCAATAGGTAAAAGATGTCACATGTAACAACAACTTCAAATAAAGCATGTGATACTAGACATGGCGAATAAAAGATATAGCATGTAGTAACAATTCCAAATATATACATGAAAATAAGCCTAAGAATCTAAACCCGTCAATTCTCACAAATAAGCCCAAGTACATACTTGTCACCTCGCGTACACGACTTTCAATTAACACAATTAGCAAACACGATTCAAATCCTAAGGGGTAGTTCCCCCACACAAAGTTAGGCAAGAAACTTACTTTAAAGAAGCTAAACCAATACTCTAAAATAAACTTTTCGTATAAAACAACCTCCGAATGGCTCAAATCTTGCCAAAATAACTTAATATCATAACTAAAACCATATGAGATAACTCCGGATAATAAAGTTACGTTCTTTAATGAAAACTAAAAAGTCAACCCGGGGCTCACACCTCGAAACCCAATAGAATCCAAAAATTTCAACAACCCATTGAATTACGAGTCCATCCAAACTAATTTCATCCAATTCCGACTCCGAATCGATGTTCAAAACTAAGTTATTCTCATTAGAAACGTTTTTGATAAAAATCCCCAATTGTTTGACCAAAACTTGGATTAATTCAAAAATGAACTTATGTAATAATATTAAAATACAAAAATTATAGTTAGATATTTATCCCCATGAAAATATGAGAAGAACGCCGCAAAAATTACCTGAATCAGAGCTCTAGAACAAAAGATATGCTCAAAATACTAAAAGAACGCGGTATGATTTTTTTATACATAGGGATTTTCGATTTTGCGACAAACAGTCTGCACCTGCATATTTCCAGCTGTCATTTCCACCTTTGCGGACCATTTCTCGCACCTGCAAGGTTGCATATGCAAACCCAACTTAGCATCTGTGAAGCACCAGTACCAGCTCTCTTCTCCGACACTAGGATGAGCATAACTCCATCATACGTTGTCCAAATTCGACGATTCTTTTTGCTATGGCTTCGTAATTACGATACAGATCTAATTCTTCAATCAAAAAAGAAATTGGAGCTCATTTTCTTAATGTTGTACCATTTATCCTTGAAGAAACGAAGTGAAAACATAAAAAATGAGCGCTACACAACTCAAACCTATCAGAAACTCACCCGAGCCCCTCGGGATCCCGTCCAAACGTACCAATAAGTTCAAAAAAATAATGCGGACATGATCGAGACGTCAAATAATATCAAACAACATCGAAACTACGAATTGCATCTCAAATCAAACTTAATGAACTTATGAAATATCAACTTCTACAACTCGCGGTGAATCATATCAAATCAACCCGGAATGAAGTCAAATTTTTAATGCAAGTTCTAAATGACACAATGGAACTATTACAACTCCCATAATTGAAATCCGGACACCATATCAACAAATACAACTCCCGGTCAAATCTCTTAACCTTCCAAACCTTCAACTTCCCGATTTTTGCCAAAATTCATCAAATCAACCTACAAACCTCCAAATCTGAATCCGGACACACGCCTAAGTCCAAAATCATCATACGAAGCTATTGAAATCATCAAAACACCATAATGGAGTCGTCTTCACAAAAGTCAAACCCCGGTCAACTCTTTTCACTTAAACTTCTAAAATAAGAATTATTCTTCCAAATCAATCTCGAATCATCCGAAATACCGAATTCGACCACAAATGCACAATGCGCATATGGCTGAATATGGAAAGAGAAACACATGAGAAAACTATCAAACACGTCTGACAGGTACAATTCCCCACCAGTACCATACTACGGATCTATTCCACATGCGAGAATCAAATCATATGAACTAATCACAAGGTTCTCATTGCAAATTTCATCGTGGCACGTAGAACGGTTAAAACATATCAAACCACATGAAAATACGAGGATCCTGTTCTCAACTCTGAATCACAAGTAGAATTCACCTCACACTAACCGATACGTTCCACTAACTCAATTTTGCAAACAAAATCACAACATGTAACAAATATCCCATATTGGTAGAGAACCTAAATCACAAATCATAAACGTTCCATCCAGAAATCACATCAAAACCTACCGTAATGAGTATCAAAAAGTCCCTTCAAGTATCATATCTCTCAATAGTGAACAAAACAAAACGATTGACATGGGCTATCGTTATAGAATCTCTCAAATGAGGTAAACACATAAGCAAAGTACAAGAATCAAGAAACTCCCCCATATATGAAGCAAATTAGGATGACTCACACCGATAAATCAAACCACATCAAAATAAGACTGATGCTCCTCTATGACAAATTGAAACTGTACCTGTAACGATACCATCTGGTGCAGCAGCCTAAATCATACACGGAAATCATATCAACAGGCTGGGCCCCCCTCTAAGTCACCCTCTACCTGTCTGTCCTCCACCCATTTGGTTGTGCAGGTAGAGTAGCAAAATGGAATGGAGCCCATGGCCTGAGTGTTTTGATTAAATAGACCTCTCAGGAGTCTGGGACATTCTCTCATGATATGCTTAGTATTGACACACTCATAACAAACTCATGCCGTTTGAACACTAAAATATGACTACCCTACATGAGTACCCTCACTAAGTAAAGCACCACGAGTAGCCTAAAGTGTAGACTGGGCTGGCCGAGCCTCCACCACGATGGGCCATAGCTGAAGATTAGAATCCACTAGACCCTGCAGATCCTCAATACCTCTTGGTCTCCTTATCTCCCTCTCCTCACCTCGAATACGCTCTAATATCCTAGAAATCTCCACCACCTGCTGAAATGTAGTATCAATCAACAACTTCCGAGCCATGCACAATCTAAGATCATAACTAGTCCTCTCAATAAATATGCGGACTCGCTCTCTGACTGTAGGAATCAAAGTAGGTGCACGATGGGATAACTCACCGAACCCGATGGCCTACTCTGACACTGTCATGTTGCCCTATCGTAGCTGCTCAAACTCTGTACACAAAGCATCCCGAAGGGTCTAGGGAACAATCTCCCTCAAGAATATCTCTGAAAACTTAGACCGAGTAGTTGGTGCTGCATTAGCTGGTCTACCCCCCTCATAAACCTACTACCACTGATACGCTGCTCCCGATGGTTGAAATGTTGTAAAAGCAACTCCGCTCACCTCCACAATACCCATGGTGCAGAGAATATGGTGACACTTCTCTAGAAAATGTTGAGCATCCTCGGTAGTTGTTTCACTGAAAGTAGGTGGACTATACTTCTTAAACATCTCAAGCCTCTTCTTCCCCTCCTCTGATGCCTCTGGCCTGACCTCGGGCTGAACTGGAATAACAGGCTGTACTGGCACGACAGCCTAAACCTGACACATGTGAGCCCGCTGCTCTAGAGTACAGGTGGTTGGAGTTTGAGCTCCTCCTCCAATCTGTGAGAGAATAGAGTTACAAAGGCTCAAACTTCGAAATCAACAAACCTGCACGACACGAATGAAAGAAGTTAAATTATCCTAATAGTTCTGTAGCCTCTCAATGATAAGTACAGACGTCTCCGTACCGATCCACAAGACTCTACTAAACTTTCTCGTGACTCGTAAAATCTATGAACCTAGAGATAGCAACTTGTCACGACCCAAAAATCCACAGCAGGTGTAGTGATGGAACCTAGTCTCTAAGACAAGGTAAGGTGATTACTAACAACGATTAAACCAGTTTTAACAATGATATTTTGATACATATATTAAAAAAATACCGAAATAAAATCAAAATAACCCTACGTGGCAATGACCATAACAACCTCCGAAGATTTGGTAATACAGAGTCACTAACTCTAGCTGAATACATGGAATAATCTGAAGGATCGAAATAAAGTACTATTCAAATAACAACCAAAGGACTCAAAGGTACTACGACAACCAAGCAGCTCTACCTTGAATCCTCACTATCAACAAGTTGACTCCGCTCGGGTACGATATCTCCAATACCTATCTCTGCACAAGAATATGTAAAATTGTAGTATGAGTATACCACGGTCGGTGCCCAATAAGTATCAAGACTAACCTCGGTGGAGTAGTGACAAGGTACAATCAATACACTCACTAGAAAAAATAACATGTGTTGTATAGAAATATAAAGCTAATAATAGAACGTAGAAATCAGTAAATGGAAACAAAATCAACATGTGATATAAACAGAAAAATAATAAGAACACCGCGAAAATACCATTGAAACAAAATAAGGAACACCAAGGAAAACCAATTAATTAATTCGTTCTAACACAAGATTCACAATGAAATCACTTCGTGATACCTCATTTCATAGTCAAGAGTCATGGGTCTCAATCCACCATCATATACTCATGGCAGCGCGTGCTCGCATTTTGAATCACAAACGCATGGACGACTCACATGCCAATATCACAATCTTCCTGGTATGATTACATGCTCACATTCACAATCCACCCGGCATGGTCACAGGCTCACAATCCATTCGACATGGTCACAAGCTCACAATCACAATACGCCCACTAGTATAAGTGGCATGCTACGGTGTATGCTTGTGCGAGTGTACTACTGCAGCCCCAGCCAACAAGTAATATCAAAGACATCGAGTAGCTCATCGAAGAAACAAAACAAGTCATGTAAGGTGTGTGATAAACACAAGGAAAAGCACACCATCACACAAAAATCACCAACACAATGTCCCCAAGCCATCACACATCATCCCTGACATTGCCACCCTTATCTCTCTGATAGCCACCCGTATCAGTCCGCCTTGACAATATCATTCACCACTCTTATCTATCCGATAGCCACCCATATCACTCCGTATAATAGCCACCCGTATCACTCCGTATAATAGCCAACCGTATTACTACTCCTTGAAAATAACACAATGGCCTCCCTTAATACTCCGTACATTCAATGACAACGAGATTCCACCCTTATACCCCACATAACAACAACGATGAAATGCCACCCTTATACTCCACTTAACAACAACCAAAACACACAACAACAAATTCTAACATCATAACAACACGACGTATAAAATCATAACACAAAATCCCATAATCCACAACCTTTCCAAAGATCCAACAATATAAATATTTCAACAACAAATAGTCCACGACTCAAACACAATATATATAAAATCTCAATAACAGAAAAATGACCGAGAAAGTAACATACAAGGAACAACACCCCCTTTAAACACAACTTCAATATAAAATTAATGACTTTCTATAACTTCAATTCCAATTAATTGTTTAAGGATAAACTCAATAGTGAAAGTATCTCCGTGAAAGGGCAAACTTTGGGTTCTAGTGTATGAATTAGGCTAACAATGAAAGAGAGATGGCACAAACTAGTACTACGTCTAAATGCATGAGAATAACCCAGCGACAAAAGGATATCATGTACTTCAACTAAGAGTGGTAAAAACTTCAAATAAAGCATATAAGAGCTAACTCAACAAGTAAAGGATGTGACATGTAACGACAACTTATAAAAAAGCATGTGATAATAGACATGGCGAATAAAAGATATAGCATGTTCTAACAATTCCAAATAAATACATGAAAATAAGCCTAAGAGTCTAAACCGGTCAATTCTCACAAATAAGCTTGAGTACGTACTCATCACCTCACATACACGACTTTCACATAACACAATCAGAACAAACAATTCAAATCCTAAGGGGTAGTTACCTTACACAAACTTAGGCACGTTACTTACCTCAAAGAAGCTAAACCAATACTCTAAAATAAACTTCTCGTATGAAACAACCTCCGAACGACTTAAATCTAGCCACAATAACTTAATATCATAAATAAAAACCATAGGAGACAACTCCAGAAATAAAGCTTCGATCTTTAATGAAAATAAAAAAGTCAACCCCGGGCACGCATCTCGGATCCCGATAAAATCCGCAAATTTTGAAAATCCATTCAATTAAGAGTCAATCCATACTAATTTCATCCAATTCCCACTCCGAATTGATGTTCAAAACTAAAATATTCTCTTTAGAAAAGTTATTGATAAACCCCCCAATTCTCCAATCAAAATATGGATTAATTCAAAAATGATTTTACGTAATCATATTAAAATACAAAAATTATAGTTAGATACTGAACCCCATGAATAGACGAGAATAAATCCGCAAAAATCACCTCAGTCGAAGTTCTAAAACTCAAGATATGCTCAAAATATCAAAAGACAGGGATTTTTAATTTTGCGACAAAAATTCCACACCTGCACATTTTTAGTAGTCATTTCCTCTTTTGCGGACCATTTCTCGCACCTGCGGGGTTGCATATGCGGACCAACTTCGCATCTGCGAAGCACCAGCACCAGCTCTGTTCTCCGACACTAAAATGGGCATAACTCCCTCATACGATGTCCAAATTCGACGATTCTTTTTTCTTGGCTCCATAATTAAGATAAATATTTAATGCCTCATTCAAAATAGAAATTGGATCTCTTTTTCTTATTGTGGTACCATTTGTACTTGAAGAAACGAAATCGAAATAATAAAAGCGAGCGCAACACAACCCAAACCTATCCGAAACTCACTCGAGCCCCTCGAGACCCTGTCTGAATGTACCACTAAGATAAAAAACATAACGCTGACCATCTTGAGGTCTCAAATCACATCAAACAACATCAAAACTATGAATCACCTCCCAAATCGAACTTAATGAACTTTCAACTTATACATCTCGCGTCGAATCATATCAAATCAACTCGGAATGAAGTCAAATTTTGCATGCAAGTTTGAAATGACACAACAGAGCTATACCGACTCCCATCAGACCCGATATCAACAAAGTCAACTCCAGGTCAAACCTCTCAACCTTCCAAACCTTCAACTTCCCAATTTTTGCCAAAATGCATCAAATCAACCCTACGGACCTCCAAATCCAAATCTGGACACGCCCTAAGTCCAAAATCACCATACAAAGTTATTGAAATCATCAAACACCATTCTGGGGTCATCTTAATAAAAGTTAAACTCCGGCCAACTCTTTTCACTTAAACTTCTAAAAGAAGAATTGTTCTTCCAAATCAATCCCGAATCATCCGAAAAACCGAACTCGACCACACACGTAAGTCATAATACATAAAATGATGCTAATCAAGACCTTAAGCCACCAAACAGGGCGCTAATTCTTAAAATGACTTGTCGGGTCATTATACTCATACCCCTCTTCACCTTGCTTTTTTTATTTGTTTAATCTTGTATCTACCTTCTGATTCTCTCAATGCTTTTTATCATATGGGTGGATAGATATTCATGCTTTAGGGTTCCTTATCATGAAGAATACACGTATAAGTACACACATGATTTAATAACGACCTTACACTTACTCATCATAAGCATTTTGCAAAATCGAGTTCCTCTGGCTCAACTCTTCCACAACCATATTTCATATGTTACCAACTGTCTTTCTTGATGTGGATATCATTGTATTACGAATAATATAGAATTTAGGAGTGACAATCCTAATTTCCATGTAGCCTCCTCCATATTAGTGTGGTGCACAACACACCCATAAAAAAGACTCTACTATACATGTCTTGTAGATTCCCTATGACAGAACTGCTCTGATACCAAGTTTGTCACGACCCAAATCGATGGGCCGTGATGGAAACCCAATGCCTTAGCTGACTAAGTACCAACATAACATATCTTTCTTATCATATCATCATCGATAAAAAGGGCCAGAAGGGCCATCATGATATAACCGGAATAGAACATAACGGAATACTCGACATAGGATGACCTAACATTGATACAAACTTATATATGTGACATACGGGCCTACAAGGCTGACATGATCATTTGTACATTCAAAACATAGGCCAACAATGCCATTCAATCATCCATATACATGACATATGTCTACAAGCATCTAAGAGTACATAAACATCATAAAGGCCGGGATAGGGCCCCGTCATACCAATCAATACATGTCCAAAGCATACTGACCAAATAGGTAACTACGGAGAAAGTGGAGTGCACCAACACCTTCAACTGAGCTGATAGCCTACAAGGAGGACTGTCCCTGTCTATCGGGACCTGCATAATGAAACGTGGAGTTTCCAGGCAAAGGGTAAAGAACTCAACATGTAAGTCTGAATAGCTCTGTGAATCATGAAACATTTATAATGGAATGCATATGAATATAAATGTCATATAATGTATAGGTATATGCGTACATAACATCATCAAACCTTTGAGGGCATCACATCATATCATCTCGACCTCTATGGGCGAAATCATCAACGTATACCAGATGATCAGGTGGTGGTGCATATATAACACCATAAAATTTTTTCATACCCCATATACATATAATATACATGTATATAACACCATCTATTCATGGGTCAATGTAAATGTATAAATAAATACAATGCATAATAAGTAAGTCACTAAGATCTCTCGGGATGTCATAATATCAACAATCCTTCGGTTAATATCATGAAATAAATCTTAACACAAATATTATTCTAATACCCATGAACAGAAGATATAACAATATTACACACGGAGAATCAAGAACACAGGCACCCCTCGTACTTCTACGAATAGAGTAATTTATGAAAGTTGCATTTTTGCTCGTCATTTCGTTTGTATCACAAGGATCATGACACAAGAAAATAAGACATAGCCTTAACATACCTTAACCCCGTTGATTCCTTACTACCTTCCAAGGAACTCTTCAAACAGCTCAGCTCAATCTACCATAGCATAAGGAGATTCAAAATTAGTGCTGAGTAAAGGCTAAGTCCGTAACTTAAGCGAGTAGCTCGTTTAGGTAAATTTGGGAAGCATCCCTCTTGTAACAATGTCCTACTCCAATACCATATACCAATAACAAAATCTAGGGAAATACAATAAGAAAAACATCAACAACAGGGTGAAAAATATTTCATTAACAAGTCATCAACATATCACGATGAGCGGCAAGCTCTAATTGAATCCCTTTAGCAACCTTCAAACCCATTATCATTCATTCCTGAACTTAGTAATATATACAATATAATACCCCATAACTTTTAATGGATTTCTAACCTTGTTATTTCAAAATTACTTGTAATAGCCTAACACAAGATAATATCACTGTGGACAACTGCCAAGTGTTTTATAGTCATTTGTTTTCTAGTTACCAATTTCCTCAACAAGATTGACATGTAAAATAACATAATAATACTAAAAATATCATAGCCAACTTGTTTGACATAATTTCCAGCCACTTAAAGTCCATAAGATAAACTTTCAAATCAATTCATCAAGAACAACATCTTAACATAATCCAAGTACTATATTGTAGTTTATCATCCTAACAACTTAACCAGCATACAAGCAAGATTAAGAAAAATTAGTAGGATGTTATAATCACATTATAAAGAAGCAACAACTTGAAATTTTAGTCAAACACAACCCACAATTATCCTCAATGACAACACAACCTCAAAGAGGTATTGTTCTTCACTAGAACTAACTTTTGATGTTGAAATATGTTGTAATCACTTTGGAATCATGTCAAACCCTTATTGCATGTGTTTAGGAGGGTTAGAAGGAGTGTAGGGACGATTTTGGGTATAAAAGTGAGAAATAAAGGTCGTCTAAATCATTTTTAAAGTGAAGTAGGTCGACCACCGCCTAAGTGGGTTCCCATTGGGAGCTTCTTGTGCATTCTCGAAAAAATACGAATATCTCTCTACTTCGATGTCGTATCGATGAACGATATAATGAATTAGAAACTAGAATCATAAAATATTCAATTGATATATTGATCATCCCGTTATTTCAAGTATATTAGGAGAAAAGCTCTATTACATTTGACCTAATTTTCAGCACACAATGAATGTAACTTGTGATGACCTTTGCCAACATCATTTGACTTACGAAGTACTCTCACGTACAAAAACATAGGATGTAACACAATCGAGGGAGTGACTCGGGAGACCAAGGAGGACATGCGGAGCACATATCTACACTTATTCAGCACTCCAGGTATGATTCTATAGTCATTCGAGCACGAACGCTTATGTAAGCGGTGGAGAATGTAATGTCCTGACCGGTTGTTTGGATTTCTAGATACACGTTCCCCTAATTATGAATCCCCGTATGTTATTTTACTATTTTATGAATTTTGGGGATGGTTGGTTTTGGTTTGGAAGGGTTCGGGTTGAAATTAAAACACTTAGTTCCTTAATAGTGGCCTATGATGGCCAAGTTTGACTTGACTAAGTATTTCGAGTAAACAACCTTAGAATTTGGATTTAATAGGTCTAATAGGTTCATATAATGATTTCGGACTTGTGCATTTGTTCAGATCATGTTTCAGCTGATCTAGGAGCGATTCAGCGCTTAATGATTACAGTCAGCGCATTGAAGGTTTTCAAGTTCTTTAAATTTGGTTTGAAGTGGACTTTGGTGTAATCGAGGTCCGTTTGGGATTTTGAGCTTTGGAATAGGTGAGTATTGTTATTTATGACTTCTACGCAAAATTTAGCGTCGTTCTAAGTTATCTACATATGATTCGACATGTTCAGAGCTAGTGGAAGAAGTTTGAAGTTCATAAGTTGATCAATTTGGTTTTGGGTGAGATTGTTAGTTTCAATGTTATTTTACGTGTTTCGAGGAAACGAGCAGGTCCGTATTATGCTTATGGACTTGTTGGTGCAGTTCGATGGGGTCCTAGGTGGTTCGAGTGTGTTTCAGAGCACCTGAAGCAAAGTCTCAAATTGCTGATATGCTGGTTTTGGTTTCCTTCTTCGCGAACACGGGGGTGGTATCATGTTCGTAGAGAATTAATTGGAGGACTGGAAATTCTTCACTTTGCGTCCGCGGTCAATAGGTCACGTTCGTAAAGGTTTAGGATATCTGGCCTTCGCTTTCGCGTGGGTAGGTCCGCATTCGCGTAGAAGAAAGAGGCCTGGGAGGGGTCAGCTGCAATTACTCTTCGCGTTCACAAAGATCTGACTGCATTTGCGAAGCTCAGGGTGAGAAAACCTTCGTTGTCGCAGTCTGCCCTCGCATTCCTGATGAAGAGTTCCTGGCCCTAGGCAAGCTTTTCCTTTGCGATCCCGACGCTTCTTCCGGGATCGTGAAGAAGGATCGTTGGTTAGTACACTTGATTATAAATGGGACTTTGGCTTATTTTGTTCGTTTCTCTCAACTTGTGGTCGATTTTAGATCTCGTTGGAGAGTTTTTCATCTAGCACATTGTTTTATGTAAACTCTACATAGTGTGAGTTTAATATATGGATTATGGGTTGATTTAGCATGTAAAATGTGGAAATTTTATGATTTTGGTGAAAAAAGTAGGTTTTGAAAAAATGGGATTAGACACTATTCTGGATCGGGTCGCACGTCCTTGGTATCTATGGTTCGCATTGGTCGACCATCGACAGTGTACACACTATTCATGATCAGGTCGTACGACCTCGGCATAAATCATGCGTGATATTGCTCGGCGTCCGATTATAGTTGATATTTCTTTTTTGATCTGAGACTTGTAAATTAGTTGGTGACTCATATGTGTTAAAGACTTGGCATGTGATAGTTGGAGATTTTAAATTAGTATTATGCTTAAGAATCATTAATTATTGTTTCTTATATCATTGTTATTATTGTATTTCATGTCTATTTATGATTTCTACATTTTATTTATTGACCTTTAGTAAGTATCGATGTCAACCCCTCATCACTACTTCTTCGAGGTTAGACTAGATACTTACTGGGTACATGATGTTTATGTACTCATGCTACATTTCTGCACTAATCGTGTAGGATCTGAGGTAGGTGTATCTGGTGGCCAGTCAGGCGCATACCCCCGCTACCCGGAGACTTAGTGGTGAGCTTCTTCCTATGCTGCGTCCTGTAGTACCCAGAATCTGTTCCTTGTTGTATTTACTTTTATGTCTATCTTACTTCATACGGCAGTATATGAGGTTTTGTACATTCTACTAATTTGCTCGTGCACTTGTGACACCGGATTTTGAGAAAATTCTAGTAGATATTCATGGTTTTGATTTATTAATTTCACTACTTCACTCTTATGTTTACTTTATGTTTTATGTTACTATGGTCACGTAGTCTTTGTTTCTTTATTAAATAAAATAAATGACTTTAAAAATACTAAAATGAACAATTAAATGGATAGTTCACTGTTGGCTTGCCTAGCAGCGATAATGGGTGCCATCATGGACTTTAGTGAGAATTAGGTCGTGATAGTAACAAATATTGTGAATATAATTAAAGTAGAGGTCCAATTTAAAGAAAACAATATTCATAGTGAAGCCTTTGTTTCATTTACCATTAATCCTAAAGAGATTAAGAAATGTCAATGATTAAGAGCTTAAGGTAAATTCTATTCATGGCCAAGATAAGCTTTGGATCCCCGGCACTTTAAAGTTCACAAGAGTCTTAGGAACCCCGACAAGTTCTTGGGTCAGGGTGGATATCTAAACCACAAACTAAATCTTACTCTTTAATACCCTTAACCACTCACACTTACTCTTCCCTACAGGTTTAGATGCCAATGAGAATACACTGTCATTTTTAATGTAACAGTAACAATAACACAAAGGTTCAAGCATGTACACTTCTCACAGAAACTATACAGAATATTATTAAGAGCGTAAGACAATCAATCACACTATTGAGGCCACAATCTAAACACAAGCATATGGTACACTGTCAATACTTTCAACATGTTAAAGTATACTCAAAGAACCCAAATACAGGTGCAAGTAGAGGAAGAGAACACCAACATGTTATTTCAGAAGTCCAAACAATTAAATCTTTAACTTAAGGAGTACAGAAGATACATGTACCTTGGACTTAGAGGATTTCTTAGTTGCAGTCATAATACCTTATCTATGTTCAAACTTAGTAAAGGTCCACACACATAGATTAAACGTTCATTTCTTACTAAGTATATGAGTTGACAACTCCATTAAGAATCTCTAAAGTGTATTAACAGGGATACTTAAGTAAACGAATTGACCCTCAATTAAGAAGATGACATGATCTTTAAAGAACCTCACATTCATATTAGGCTCATTAGGAGTTAATACACAGTGTTATACTTAAATAGGGCAGATAAACATCACGGAGTTTCTCTTAAGTCTATACGTGAGTCACAGTTAATTTATGTCTCAAATTATATGTGGTCTATCATTAGAATAAACAAGATGCAATTTCTTTCTTCAGAATAGGATATAGTTCTAAGAAAGGGGTGTGAGAGCATAACCATAACATAAAAGACAAGCAAGAAGTCTGTTTTAGAACAAGAATAGAAAGCAGTACCGCGAATTGGTCTCCGTTGATGATATGGACCAATAGTCAGGATTGGGTGTGTTTGTCTTTGAGTATGAGAGACAAGTGACGTGGTGTGTTTTGATTGGTTCGGGGAGGGTGGCATGTATTGACAAAGTGGAATAGGGAGTTCGACCTGTCAGATGTGGATTGGGCTTGTGTGTGGGCCAATTTTAATTTATCAAATAGCCATTTCGTATTTAATTGGGCAATTGCAATTGTAGCCATTTAGACGTTAACTCTTTAAATTAATTTAATTAAATTTAATATATTTCAATAAAATGTAATAGAAATTATAATCATCAATATATTACTATTTACTGTAATTATTTAATTAATCATTAAAATAGCTTATTTTCCAATTTATCACACTAATTTCGGATTATTTTGTAATAGTAGGCTAATTTGCTAAAATTAAGAAATAACTATTAAAATTAATTATAAGACCTATGTAATGAATATAGTTTATTTTAAAAGTATCAAAATAGTAAGATTAATATATTTATAATTATATAATACTAAATTATTAATTTTATCATTATTATTTACTTAATTCATATAAAAATAAGTGTTATTGATTAGAAAATATTTTCAACATATTTAATATAAATCAATAAGTATAAGTAAATTAATTTTAAAAAGGAGGGTCAAAATTGATTGTCAACAAATTTTGTGGTTATCGATGTCCATTTGGGATTCTAAAACTTGGGATAGTTTCCTATGGTGATTTATGATTTTTGTGTAAAATTTGGAGTCATTCCGAGTTGTTTAGGCATGTTCGGCGTAAGTTTGGAATTCTAAAATTTTTATGAGATTATTAAGTTATAAATTGAGGCCTCAAGTAGGTCCGTTTTGTATTTTAGAACTTGCCGGTGTACTTGGAATAGGTCCTGGGGTCCTGGGTGTATTTCAGATGGGTTTTAGGCAATTTATCTCATGATTGGAGTTGAAAATTTTCTAGTACTGGTGCCTTCATCATGATCGCGGAAGGAGTCACGCAATCGCTGAATGTGTTTTGGTGGTTGGCATTTTTGCTCTTCGTGTTTGTGATGGGGGTGTCGTGTTCGCAGAGCACGGTGGGTAGTGGCCTTCGTGTTTGTGTCAAGACCGAATTTACCTCTCCGAAAGGTGTCGTGACGGCACGTAGTCTCTACGACTAGGTAAGCCTATTATTGCGGAAAAATTGAAAGAAAACTCAACGATAAAAGCGAAATAGTATAATTTAAATAACAAGGATAGTTCCACTTAGCGTACACAATAACATCACTCCCAAAACCCGAAATGTCACTAATCAAAAGTCTATATAGCTCTATACAACATGTATGAAGAAAACAAAAGAAAAATCTCTAAGCGGGGTAATAGAAGGGGACTCCGAGGTCTGCGGACGCGAGAAGAAGTACCTTGAAGTATCCTGAATCAGCAAGCATGCACTAAACCCGAGGTTGATAGCTCGTACCTGGATCTGCACATGAAAAACATGTGAAGGAAAGGGAATGCGTACACCACAATGGTACCCAGTAAGTGCCAAGCCTTACCTCGGTAGAGTAGTGACGAGCTCAGGTCAGGGCCCTACCGGTGTAAATATAAAGAACTGAAAACATCAAGAGATATAAATATATTCTACAGTAAAATATTAAGGAAGTCTTTAATAATAAAAGTCAAGAATCCCTCAGCTCAGAACAAGAGAAACACAATAGGGATATCTCCCGGGATACCGTCCCGTAGTCCCGAATTAATTATGCAGTACATGGGGGTCTATCGGAATACGTCCATAGTCCAAAAATAAATATGCAGTACAAGGGGATCTCCTGTAATACGTCTGTAGTCCCAAAATAAATATGCAGTATAGGGGGATATCCCGGAATACGTTTGTAGTCCCAAAATAAATATGCAGTGCTGGGGGATCTCCCGGAATACATCTGTAGTCCCAAAGTATATATGCAAGATATGGGGGTCTCCCTGAATACGTCCGTATTCACAAAGTAAATATGCAATCAACAATGACATGAGAGTTACAACATTGAAATGTACATTTTAGACTAAATGCATCCAACGAAAAATAGGTATCTACCTAATCTGTCACGACCCAAAATACTAACTCAGGTCGTGATGGCGCCCAACACCGGGGGAAACAAGGGAAACAAATTACTTAGCATCCCTGATTTCAGGGAAACAAATCTAACCAAGTTACTTAAATTCTATGGTTTCTGGGAAACAAGCCGCATGTAACATTAATTCACTAAGCATATAGTTCATTTCAAAGAAAAACATAAGGCATGGTGTAGGCCTAACTACCCGGACATAACAATAATAGTCGCTACGTATGGACTCTCATCACTTTGTGCATATGTATCCCCCACAAACATTACCACATAGTCATTTAAAGCATCTAGGGGGACAATTCCCTCTTACAAAGTTAGAAAGGAGACTCACCTCGCATCGCACCTACTCCCCGGGGAAAGAATGCACCCGAAACTCCGAACTCGACACCCACGGACTCGAAACTAGCCAAATGTTATACAATATATATCAACTTATATTCAAAGCATGAAATTCTCCTATTATTTAGTCAAATTCACAAATTCTTGAAGAAATCCCAAAATCCAACATCGGGGACGCATGCCCGGATTCCGAAAATTCTCGAAGGAAACACTCACCCATAACATAAGGATCGTTAATATGATTTTTGTATGAATTCATATCCAATGCACGTGTAATTTTCTACATTTCCAAAAGCCTAGGTTACTACCCCAAATCCTTAATTTTCACTAATTAGGTAGTTCTTTTAGCTTGTAATCCATGCATGAAACTAATATTAGGGTAGAATTTACTTACCTTCAATAACTAGGTCATTTGCCCCTCATGAATGCTGAAAATCGTCCCAAGGAAGAAGAAGAAGATGAGGAAAATGAATTAAATCCCGCTATAAAAACACAATGCCCAGTGGTCTCCTCTATGCGATCGCAACCTAGGCAGTGCGATCGCAAAGCTTTAAATGACTAGTCCATCATGGGCCTTCTATGCGAAAGCTCAGAGAGCCCTGCGAACGCACAGGGTAAGGAGTAGCAGGGCTGGCCCAAAGGTTGGGTTTTGTGCGAACGCGGGTGGGGTGTGCGATCGCAGTGAGTCAGGAGCCCAACCCATCGCGATCGCGGTGCCTTTTGTGCGAATGCACAGGGCGTTCACCACCCCTGCCCAGTTCCTTCTTTGCGAACGCAGTGACCCCTCTGTGATCGCAGAGAAGGAAACCAGACCTGGAATTTCTAGTGTTTTGAAATTAGCTTCGAGGGGTCCGAAACTCACCCGAGCCCCTCGGGACCCCATCCAAAGGCACTGGCAAGTTTGTATTCATGATACGGACTCGCTCACATTTTTGGAACGTGAAAAACAACAATGAAACTAAGAATTCGACCCCAAAACCAAATTGAATCAAACTTTGAACTTAAAGTTCTAGAATTCGCAAACAATGCGTCGAACCGACCTATACTACTCGGAATGACACCAAACTTTGCAGGCAAGTCATAAATGACATAACAAAACTATTCCCGGTCTCGAAATTTCATTTGACCTCGATAACACAAAAACACGTCCCAAACCACAATATTAACTTAAGGAAATTCTTATTCGATATTGGACGTCGAAACTTTCCCGGGTCATCCAAAACCCATTCCGAACATACGCCCAAGTCCGAAATCATCATATGAAGCTATCAGAATCGTTGAAACTCGATTCCGAGGTCGTTTGCTCAAAATGTTGACCGAAGTCAAACTTGGCCTTAAAGGCCAACCTGAAGGAACCAAGTGTTCCAATATTGCTCTAAACATTTCTGAATCCCGGACCACCCGTCCCCGCAAGTCATAAATCACAATAAGCCGTTATGGGAAGTTTCATTTAGGGGAACAGGGTCCGATAACGCAAAATGACCGGTCGGGTCGTTACATTATCCACCTCTTAAATAAACGTTCGTCCTCGAACGGGTCTAGAATCATACCTAAAGTGATGAATAAGTGTTGATATCTACTCCACATGTCCTCCTCGGTCTCCCAGGTCGCTTCCTCGACTGGTTGGCCCCTCCACTGGACCTTCACTGAAACTATCGTCGACCTCAACTAGCGATCATGTCTATCAATAATAGCAACTGGCTCCTCCTCGTAGCCCAAACTCTCATCCAACTAATAGTGCTGAAATCAACCACGTGAGAGAAGTTGGCGTGGTACCTCCGGAGCATGGATACATGAAAAATCGGATAAACTCCTGACAAACTGTGAGGTAAGGGTAGCTCATAAGCAACCTCCCCAACTCGCCTCAACACCTCGAAGGGACCTATAAACCTTGGGCTCAGCTTGACCTTCTTCCCGAACCTCATAATACCCTTCATCGGCGAGACTTTCAACAGAACCTTATCTCCCTCCATAAATGATACATCACGTGCCTTCTTATCCGCGTAACTCTTCTGTCTTGACTGTGCCATCCAGAGCCTCTCCTGAATCAACTTCACTTTCTCCAAAGCATCACTCACCAGGTCGGTGCCATATAACTTAGCCTCGCCAGGCTCAAACCACCCGATAGGAAACGACATCGCCGACCATACAAAGCCTCAAATTGTTCTATCTAAATGCTAGACTGATAACTATTATTGTAAGAAAACTCGGCCAAAGGCAAGAACTGGTCCCACTGACCTCCGAAGTAAATCACACATACCCTGAGCATGTCCTCCAATATCTGAACCGTACACCCCGACTGACCATCATTCTGAAGGTGAAATGTTTTGCTAAGATCTATCTAGGTAACCATCTCACTATGCAATGCCCTCCAGAAGTGAGAGGTGAACTGAGGACCTCGATCTGATATAATGGACACCGACACACCGTGCAACCGGACTATCTCCCGAATGTAGATCTGTGACAACCTCTCAAAAGTATATGTAGTAGCCACTGGAACGAAATGCGCCGATTTGGTCAAACTATCCACAATGACCAAATCGAGTCAACCTTCCGCAAAGTCCAAGGTAACTCTACCACGAAGTCCATAGTGATATGCTCCCACTTCCACTTCAGAATGGGAATCTGCTGAAGTAGGCCTCCTGGCCTCTAGTGCTCATACTTAACCTACTAGCAATTAAGACACCTAGCCATATACTCCACAATGTCCTTCTTCATCCGCCTCCACCAGTAATGTTGCTTCAAATCACGATACATCTTCGTAGCACCAGGATGGAACGAATACCGAGAACTGTGTGCCTCCTATAGAATCCTCCCTCTTAGGCCGTCGACATTAGGAACACACAAACGACCCTGAAGTCTTAGAACACCATCCTCGCCAATAGTAACCTCATTGGAACCACCCTATACCACGGTCTCCCGAAGCTCTACCAAGCACGGATCATCAAACTTCCGAGCCTTAATCTCACCCAATAATGAAGACTGCGCAATCACATGTGCTAGAACTCGACGAGGCTAGGAAAGGTCTAACCTCACCAGGCGATTAGCCAAGGACTGAATGTCTAAGTCTAGAGGTCTCTCCCCTGCTGCAATGTAAGACAAACTACCCATACTCTCTGCCTTCCTGCTCAAGGTATCTTCTACCACATTTGCCTTGCCCGAATGATAAAAAATGTTTATATCATAATCCTTCAACAACTCAAGCCATCTGCACTGCCTCAAATTAAGATCCCTCTGCTTGAACAAGTGCTGCAAGCTGCGGTGGTCTGTATAAACCTCACAGGACACCCCATATAAGTAGTGTCTCCAAATCTTAAGAGCATGAACAATCGCCGCCAACTCCAAATCGTGCACAGGATAATTTTTCTCATGAACCTTCAGTTGGCGTGAAGAATAAGCAATAAATCTCCCTTCCTGCATCAACACACACCTCGAGCCAACGCGTGAAGTGTCGCAATATACTGTATACATCCTAGAACCCGAAGGCAATACTAGAACTGGTGCTGAGGTCAATGCTGTCTTGAGCTTCTGAATGCTCACCTCACACTCGTCAGACCATCGGAACGGGCATTCTCCTGAGTCAATCTGGTCAATGGAGCTGCAATAGAAGAGAACCCCTCCACAAATCGGCGATAATAGCCTACTAGGCCCAAAAAGCTCCTAATCTTTGTAGCTGAAGAAGGACGCGACCAACTCTGAACTGCCTCGATCTTCTGAGGATCAACCTTGATACCCTCTTCGGATACTACATTCGCTAGGAATGCTACGGAATCCAACCAGGACTCACACTTGGAGAACTTAGCATATAGCTTCTGTTCCCGCAAGGTCTGGAGCACAACTCTCAAATGATGCTCGTGCTCCCCTAGGCTACATGAGTAAATCAAAATGTCATCAATGAAGACAGTGACAAAGAAATCAATATACGGCCTGAACACTCTATTCATCAAGTCCATGAATGCTGGTGGGGCATTAGTCAAGCCAAGGGACATCACCAGGAACTCATAGTGGCCATACCTCGTACGGAAAGCAGTCTTCGGAACATCTGAGGCTCGAATCTTCAACTGATGATATCCCAATCTTAAATCAATCTTAGAAAATACCCTAGAACCCTGCAACTGGTCAAACAAATCATCAATGCACGGCAAAGGATACTTGTTCTTAATGGTGACCTTGTTCAGCTTGCGGTAATCACCGCATGGACCCATCCTTCTTCTTCACGAATAGAACTGGAGCACCCCACGGCGATACCCTCGGTCTGATGAACCCCTTGGCTGACAACTCCTCAAGCTGCTCCTTCAACTCATTCGGAGCCATATGCTATGGAGGAATAGATATAGGTTGGGTTCCTGGAGCTAAAGCAACGCAGAAATCAATATCACAATCCGGAGGCATGCTTGGGAGGTCTGAAGGAAATACATCAGCAAACTCTCGAACAACTGGCACTGAATCAATCGTCGGAGACTCGGCGCTGGTGTCCCGCACATAAGCGAGGTAGGCCAGACAACCCTTCTCGACCATATGTCGAGCCTTCAGGAATGAAATAACCCGTCTGGATGCACTAATTGAGGAACCTCTCCACTCCAGCCTAGGCGACTCTGGCATGGCTAAAGTAACTGTCTTGGCATGGCAATCTAGCACAACATGCTAAGGATATAGCCAATCCATGGATAAAATAATCTCAAAATCAACCATGTCGAGCAATAAGAGATCCGCTCAGGTCTCAAACCCGCAGAATGTAACCATACAGGACCGGTAAACCCAGTCTACCACCACAAAATCGCCCACAGGAGTGGATACATATATAGGAGAACCCAAGGACTCATGAGGGACATCAAGAATATGAGAAAATAAGACCGAAACATAGGAATAAGTGGATCCTGGATCAAATAACACTGATGCCTCTCTACACATACTGTAATAATACCTGTGATCATGGCGTCTGAGGCCACTGCATCTGATCTGGCTGGAATAGCACAGAATCTAGTTGGAGCACCGGAAGACTGAGCCTCGCCAGAATGAACAGGAGCTGGCTGACCTCCCCCTGGCTGGCCCCCACCTCTAGGACGACCCCTGCCGACCTCTCCCCCACCTCTAGGTGGCCTGACGGCTGGTGCTAGACCCATAGGCTGATAATCCTGCTGCACTGATTTGCCCCAAAACCTGGGACAATGCCTCTTCATATGACCTGGATCTCCACACTCATAACAACCTCCGGGTATCATAGCCTGCTGCCCCGAAGAGGAACCCTGAATGGCTGGAGAGCGATGTGTATTCTCTGGCATAGCACTGAAATAGGGACTAGGGAATCTTGGATAACTGGAATAACCACTGGGTGAACTCTTAATGGCTGGAGGGGCGTAGGAATGCTCTGAAATGGCGCTGAAATGAGCCCTCGCTAGAACATCTCGGGGAGGTGGTGGGGGTGCTGAATATGGAGGCCTGCTGGGCTGACCTCTACCGAACTGACCTCTGCCCCTAACTGGGGCACCTCTGAAATCCCTGGAGAATCTGGCTCTCTAGTCCTGACGACCCTTCTCTCTGCCTCTCGATTGATAACCTTCAATCCGACGAGCTATCTCGACCACTAGCTGATAGGGAGTCCCCATCTCCACCTCTCGGGCCATGTTGGCCCTAATACCGGAGTGCAGCCCTGCTACAAATCTCCGCACTCATTCAGCCTCAGTAGGAAATATCATAAGTGCGTGGCGAGACAACTCTGAGAATATAGACTCATAATCTGTCACTGACATCTGTCCCTGCTCAACTGCTCAAACTGATATCACAGTCGAAAAATTTTAATTTGCTATCGATCCGGTCGGAAAATTTAAGCTTATTAAAAATAAATATTAAGGTTCAAAAGTCGAAAATCTATTTTGAAAACCCTATGCCCCACCCTTTTTTTTCTTTCTCCTTTTTTTCTCTTTCTCTTTTCTTTCTTCTTCAGCCACCCTAGCCAACCCCTATCCCTCCATGTCGCTGCCAGTCCCTCCGGTACCCCTCTCTCTCTATCTCTCTTTTGATCTCTCTTTCTCTCCTCCCTCCGTCCATCATGTCTTTTTTTTTACTTAGTAATTTTTTCTTTCAATTTTTAAGTGAACCAACCGCAATTCCACCTTCTCTAGCATGATTACTTTCTCTTCTCCGGAATTTTTCAGCTAGGTAAGAACTTTATTTGTTAGATTTCTTATTTTGGCTTCGAAGTTTGAGCAAGTTTCGAATTTTATTATTTGACTTGATTTTTTTGGCAAATTTGGAATTTTGATTTGTAGGGTTTATTTTAATTGTTGTTGTGAAGATTATGGTTGATATTTGAGTTCGATTTGACAAGTTTCAGCTTGGTTTGGATCAAACAAGCAAAAAATATGCAAATTAAAGGTTACAATTTTAAGTTCAAGGTTACTTCTCTAAACTTCAAATTTAATTTAGAGTCAATATTTTAATCTTGATTTGATGATTTTGCATTAGTTATTTGTTTCTTGTGTAATTTGATTTGACACATACTACAAGTGTAGGTGATGAATGTACTCATTGTTTTGGTTACACCGAATGTATAAAAGTAATTTCTCATGTCTACCTTTTGATTAGAGGACCATTTTAATTCTTTATTAGAAGGTATTCACATATTTTAATTGAATGGCTCAATTTTTGTTGTCAAACTTAAATACTTCTTGACATGTAATCTTGATTACCTCAATTGTATAAGAACAAAGTGACAATATTTCTTAAAATTCATTAGTACTTGTAAATGCAAAGAACTAGCTTCTAAAGCAATAAAAATAATAGACAGGTAGCTTTAGTCCATACAAAGGTTTTAGTGGTCAAAACTTCTTTGTAATTATACTTTAAATTCAAATGCATCTTAAGGTAACATAAGATACTAGTGTATTTATGAAGAACAAAATAGATTATGAGTAGCCACTGCATGTCTTGTCGCCTGAAGAGATTTGGAATAGAGTTAGAGATCTACCTAAGGTAACATAGTATCCATTGCCTTATAAGATACCGGGGTATGGTGTAATACACAACCGTATTTTTTTTGGAATTACTTTATTGGAAGCACAATCTTCTTCGGCATAATCTTGATTTCATGCATATCGAGAAGAACGCTTTATATAACTTGTCTAATATGTGATGGTTATAAGAAACAAGACGAAAGATAACTTGAAGGCCATGATGGATTTCAAATAATATTGTAGGCGGGCTGAGTTGTACTTGACATGCTTGACCAAGAAGATTCAGAAGCCTAAGGCCAGTTACACATTCATTTTGGATGAAAGACGAGAGATATGTGATTGAGTTAATAATTTGAGGATGCCTGATGGGTATGCATCAAACTTATCTAGGTGCTTTGTCATGAAATAAGGGAATTTGACGTCTATGAAAAGCCACGATTGTCACATTTTCATGGAATCTTTGATGCCTGTTGCATTCAATGCTTTGCCTGATAGAATATGGAAGCCCATCACAAAGATATACTTATTTTTTAAGGAGTTGTGCTCTAGAACATTGAGGACGGAGAACCTAGCTTAGAAGGACAGTAACATTTGTTTAACTTTAAACAAGATGGCAAAAAATTTTCCACTGGGTTTTTCGATGTCATGGAACATCTTTCAATGTACCTTTTGTAAGAGGCACGACTAGGGGGGTTAGTTAAATGTAGATGGATGTATCCCTTCGAAAGGTAATTATCTTTAATCAATTATCCTTACGTGTTTTAGTTTCACGTTATTTCATCTCAAATCGTGCTATGCAAGCCGATTGGCAAATGTAAGCAGGCGGTGAAAAATAGATCAAGGATTGAGGGATCGATATTATTTTGAACATGATGTGCCATGTTTAAGAAATGGACCTAATCGGCATGATCAATATGAAGCAAGTGACGATGAAAAGTTATATGATGAAAATAATAAAAACGATGATGAAAATGAATATGATCAATATGAAGAAAGCGATGAGGATTGAGTTGTTTGTGTGTTTTATGACTGTTTTGATTTCTTATGTTATTCCTTATGTTATTTTTAATTTTTATATCTTGTTGGACTTTATATATGTTCTTTCTTTAATTTTTATAATATGTAAAAGAATTATTTTATATTATTATCTGTTGATTTTCTTGTTATTATATTTTATTTTACTTAAATTGCAAAGATGGCTTCTAAGGAAAAAGAACTGAAAAAATCTAAGAAGAAAAATAATATTTTGCCATCCACGAGTGATCACATTCCTCCCACACATTCTTTGGATGAGTCCTCCTCCTAGTTTTCCTCGTCTTTCTTAATCGACGACTGCATTACCACCTGAGTTATTTGGAGTCCCCCCCCCCTCTTCGCTAGCACTGTACAGTATTATTCCATGCCGAATCAGGGTGATTGAGCCTCCACTACTATTAATTTTATGCCCACACCTAATTTTTCACCTTTGAGTCCTCGTTTCCCTACTAGTCAGCATGATGGCTCACCATTGATTTCATCTCAGGGTGGGCATGATGGTTCATCTTTTGTGCCTCTATAATCATCTGCTCCATTATCATCTCCATCATCATCTACTCCTAGTATTTCTAGATTTGATATCGGAGGATCTCAGGTGGTTTCATCCCCATCTACTACTGATGCTTCAGTTGCTCCTTCACGGAGACAGTATGCATGTGGAACTGTAGAGTACGATCATATGCATCGATTGATTATCATACCCCATGGGAATAGGTAAGTAATTCGTTAATTTTTAATTATTAGAATATATATATATATATATATATATATATATATATATATATATATATATATATATATATATATATATATATATATATATATATATATATATATATATATATATATAATGTATGTTTTTGCCATCCTTTCAGGTCACACATATGGTTGTGGAAGTTATGAAGCCATTTTTCCATGAGCAGTGGAATTCATGGAGAGAGATTCCACACCAAATCAGAGTGAATATGTGGATTCAATTTAAGGTACAAATAAATATAATAATATCTATTGTGTTCATCTACCATTTATTTTAATTTCATACTAAGCGTGTATGGCAGCCTCAACATAAAAATCTGATGAATGAAAATTTAGAGAAAAGAGCTCAGAAAAGAATTAAGGATACTCACTTTGTTGCTTGGAAAGGTGGGAGTAGGCCTTTATAGTCATGAAGATGTATGCTCTACACAATCGGTGAAGTGGAATAGCGAATAATGGAAGTAGATAAGTGAAAAGGCGAAGGAAAACAAAGCCTCCAGTAAGGGTGGTTCGTTTCACACCGGAGGTTCAATCAGTTTTGAGGCCCATCAATTGAGATTGATAATTTATTTATAAAATTTTACTTAGCTTTACTTATATGAGATTCGGATAATAAACTCAAATTTTTGATTTTTAAAGTAAAATGCACATGGGGGAGATGTGTCTCATGCTATTGTCTTTGAGGAGAAGAAAGAGGAGGAAGAGGAGGAGGAGGAGGAGGAGGAGGAGGAGGAGGAGGATGGTACGAGAGAAGCATGGGTCGAATCGCGTGCATCAGAGACATAATTAAGATTCTAACAATACTACATTTATTATTTGTTAAGATTAATTTATTTATATAATGTGTGTCAACAACATTTCAAAAAGGGTATCACAGAAGAATGGAGGAGTGTAACAAACTCAGGCCGATTCTCAGTCGACGCCCGAAAATATGACTTCGATATTGACACAGGCAGCCGGTGGAGTAAATAAAAATATAAAATATTTTAGTAATTAAATATATTGAAATATAAAATATTAAATATTTTTTTATTTATAATAAAAATAAAATAAAGGTAGAGTCTAGGGACTCGGAGTGCAGCCGTCGTCCAGTCGTCCAACTACATTATTTAGTGGTGCTTCTGCTTCACCCGAAGAAACTAAGAAAATACGGATGCAAATCAATGAATTATCTCAACAATGGAATTATTCTCAAGAAATAATAAGTATGATGCAGACATTCATGGAAAATCATGAAAAACAACATAAAATAGAAGAATCTAATAATGAGGAGACTGAAATCAATGAGGATTAGAGTAATTTTGAATGTAATATGATATTTAGACTTTATTGATTTCGGCTTGGTTCGTTTTACACTTTGATTATGTATCTTAGACTTGAATATCATTTGGTTGAAATTTTTATACTTTAATGTATTTTAATAGATGTGTTTACACTTGTTTGAAAGTGTTGTATAGTTTTGTAGTTTAGTATTTGATGTTTTGTATTCAATTGCTTGAGCAATTGTGACACATATTAGGTTGACTGATTAGTTTAATGATTGGTTGTGAATTGCAGGTTGTGTAGCATAAAATGCAGCAGTATTCTGCTAAAAATTTTCAGATTTTACGATTAATTTCCAAATACTTTGGTCGGAAAACTTAATTGAGAATTCCCATATTTAAGACTAAAGTGGTCAGAAAATTTAAATAATTTTTAATTTAATTTTAATTTTTCCGACCGATTTGGTCTGAAATGATGAAATCATTTAAATTAATTATTAAATATAGTGACAAAATCAATCACAAACAGTCAAAACAATATTAATATTTATTTTAAATCTTCGATAGATTCGGTCGAAAATTTACCCACTCAAAATCGGTCGCAAAAGTTGAATTTATTCGGGTCACCCAGTTTTTCTTCTTTGCAACTATTTTGGTCATAAATTTGCAACCATTTTGGACTGAAATATTTTGCGACCATCTATATGTCTGTAACGATCCGATCGGATATTTTGAGCGCTAGCGCGTTGTTCGGCAATTTGAGGCTATGAGTAGCTTCGTTTCAGGTATTATGATTTGTACGTACGGTCCGAATTGAATATCGAGAAATTCCGAGTTGATTTGGAAAAAAATCTTTTTGTTTCGGAAGCTTTAAGTTGGAAGAATTGACTAACGTTAGATTTTTGAGTAAACAACCTCGTATTCTAGATTTGAAGGTTCAAACAGGTTCGCATGATTATTTTGGACTTGGGCTTATGTCTGATTTTGGATGACCCGGGAGCGTTTCAGCACCTATTGTAGAAAGTTTGTACTTTTGAAGAATTTCATGAATTTGGGGTGAAGGGTATTTCAATGTTATCGATGTCTGTTTGGGATTCCGATTCTGGGAATAGCTCCGTACGGTGATTTTGGTCTTAGGAGAGCGTCCAGATGTGGATTTGGAGGTTCGTAGGTCATTTGACAAAAAATGGAATTTGAAGGTTTTTGGGAGTTTGACCAGAGGTAGACTTTTTGATATCGAGGTCGGATTCCTATTTCGGAAGTTGGAGTAGGACAATAAGTTCAATTGTGACTTGAGTACAAAATTTGAGGTCAAATAGACGTAATTTGATAGGTTTCGATATCGAATGTAGAAGTTTGAAGTTTTAAAGTTTATTAAGCTTGAATTGGAGTGAGATTCATGGTTTTAACGTTATTTGATGTGATTTGAAGGCTCGACTAAGTTCGTAATGTGTTTTGGGACGCGTTGGTAAAATTGGTTAAGGTCCCGAGGGCCTTAGGTGGATGCCGGAAGGTTAACGGATCGATTTTGGACTTAAGAAAAAAATGTTGAAGTTTTAGCTTCTGGTGCCGCCGCACCTGCGCTTAGCCAGTCTCATGTGCGAGTCCACAGGTGCGGGAAATGACTCGTAGAAGCAGAAGGACCAAGGCTGCCAAGGACCGCAGAAACAGAGGAAGTTACGCATCCGTGAGAGCGCAGGTGCAAAGGCAGTGGTCGCAGAAGCGGCTGGGCCGCAGGTGCGGAAGCGGTGCCGCGAATGCGGATGCGCATAAGTGGCCAAGGAGTCCGCGGTGCGGGAGTCGCTGGGCACAATTCTTAAAAGAAAGGGGCTCAACCATTTTTTTCCATTTCTCTTCATTCTTGGGCGATTTTGGAGCTTCTTGAGGGGAGTATTCACCTAGAAACTTATAGGTAAGTTAATCCTACCTATTGCAAGTTGAATACTTGGTTATATCTGGATTTATGCATGCAAATTCATGGAAGTTAGTAAAAATTGTGGGATTTTGGTAGAAAACCTAGAAATTGATATTTTCGGATTTTGACCACGAAATTTGGCATGTATTTGAGAATAAATCATATATTTGGGTTCGTAATGATATGGGTAATGTTTATCTTCGAACATTTTCGGAATTCGGGCACGTGGGACTGAGGGTTGCTTTATTGACTTTTCGAGCGGAGTTGAGAATTTGTCTAAATTGATTTGTTTTGAGTATTAGAGTATATTTTATTGGTTTGTGCATTATTTGACTAATTTTGGAGCGACGAGCATCAGTTTGAGGTGTTAGATGGATTTTGGAGCCGTTTATGGAACTTCGGAGCAAGGTAAGTCTCATGCCTAACTCTGTGAGGCAGAAACTACCCCTATGTGTTGTAATTGATATTTTCTACTTGTTTCAGAGGCTACGTTCGCACGAGGTGAAGAGAGTCCGTACGTAGTTAGATTCATGTTATTCACCTGGTAGACTTAAGTCCCCGCCATGTTGTACTTGTACTATAGGGGTTATCCTTGCTCGTTTAATTCTTTTATTTCGCAATACGACTTGAGACTAGACATGCATAGAGTGATAGACTTGCTATTGTAGAGATATCGCAAGTTTCATGATTTTACGGATTTCTCACGTGTTATGTGTTTTCATTGAACGAGTTTTCCTTATAAACTATAAATCACATGTTTATTCGTGAGCGGGGGTAAAGGACCTGTTTAAGCTTCTTATTCTATTGGGATCGGGCCGTTCGCCTCGACAGGATTTATGTACCACACTCTCATGGGAGCGTGCCATTAACCTCGGTAGTTTAATAAATGCATCTATGGTTCGTGTGTTCGACCCTCGGCAGTGCACAAATTATGACGGGATCGGGCTGTACGACTCATCATTTCTATAAAACTCATCATTTCTATAAAATATCCTCATGAAATCGTACGTAATATTTGGCAAGAAGCCAGTATATCTGTGATTTCTTCTGGATTTGAGTTATACCAACCTACTTGGTGAGGTCCATTATATACTTCTACATATGCTCCGGTTAAGGAGGAAATTACTAATTGAGGGCTCGAGTTTATTATAAATAGGAGAATTGTACCACATATTTATACTTGTTTATTTTATTTATTTACTCTGCCTCATATTTGTTCGCCTCTTTAGTGTACTTGATATTATTGGACAACTAGTAAGTGTCGATGTCGGCCCCTCGTCAATACTCCTCCGGGGTTAGGCTAGATACTTACTGTGTACACGTTGATTTACGTACTCATACTACATTTTCTGCACATTTTGGTGCAGGTACATTTATGTTTGGTAGTTCTTTGGCGCGGAGGCGGGGATGATACGGGACTTAACGCGAGCTGCATTTCATGTTACGATCCACAGCCGCCAAAGTCTCCTTCAGAGTTATTTATATTTTTTCTGTCTAATTTGCATTCCCGACTGATGCTGTATTTTACTTTACTTCCTAGTTGATACTCATGAACTTTTGACGCTGGGTTTTGGGGGTGCCTACCGGTTATTCATTAATGTAATTTCTAAAAAAAAATTCATTCACTTTGTAGATCTCATTTAGTACTATGTAACTAAAGAAAATTATGGTTTCAAATACTAATATGAGTAATTAGGAAAATCATTTATTGTTGGCATTCCTGACAGGGATGTTAGGCGTCATCACAACCTCGAATAGATTTTGGGTCGTGAAAATTCCGACCACTTTATTTCCGTCAGAAATAATTGATTTCGACCGATTTCATATGGAAATGGTGGTCGAAAAATTGTCAAATTCTAGTAGTATTTTGTCGAACATGTGGACATGTTGAGCGGATGTATGGGTGTTGGCACGAAGTCTTTGCCGTGTGAGTGTGATATTGTGGCACGAGGTCTTTTCCGTGCGAGTGTGATATCGTGGCTTGAGGTCTTTGATGTACGAGTGTGATATTGTGGCATGAGGTCTTTGTCGTGTGATTGTGATATTGTGGCATGAGGTCTTTGCCATGCGATTCTGATATCGTGGCACGAGGTTTGTGTTATTGGCACGAGGTCTTTGTCGTGCAAGTATGATTGATATTGGTACGAGATCCTTACCGTGCGATTATGATATTAGCACGAGGGCTTTGCCGTGCGAGTGTGATTGATATTGTTACGAGGTCTTTGTCATGCGAGTGTGATGGTATTGTGGCATGAGGTCTTTGTTGTGTAAGTGTGATTGATAATGTGGGCACGAGGTGCCATATGTGTGCATTTTTATTTGATGACTTGTTATTGAAGTTGAGTCTTTACTTGTATTGAATTGTTGTCACACCTCCTTTTTCACCTCAAAGGGTGGATAAGGGAATTTTTCCACTTTAAGTGACATT
>ML352114.1:0-17351 GCA_005239505.1 Nicotiana paniculata
GAAATATTTACACCAAAATAATATAGAATTTGAGTATGGTCAAAAATTAGTTGTTCACAGCATCCCTCTCTTTGTTTGGAAACATGGAGAGTTTTCAGGCAAAGAAAATGAACAAGGTGACTGATTTTTGACCTCACTATTATTTAAGAAGGAAAAGAAGATAAAAGAAAAAGATGTGACCAAACCTTGGTTTTAGGATGCCTAGATATCTCAGGTTATAAGGGAATCAGGTCACGTGTAGTTCAAGTGAAAGATGATTGATAGCGTATGCTTAGATGGAGAGCCGAGTAAAGTTCCGTCGAGGTTCCGATCTGCAGTTCCGACTATTACATCAAAATGAAAAGAAAATTACGTACTCTTGAAATCTAAGAGTTATAAAATTCCTATCTAAATGTCATCTGGAGTATTGTCTTGATTCTTGACTTGCTTCTCCCATTGACTCTGAAACTTGATGCTCTTGATGCAACAGACTATGAAATATTCTCGCAGGCTTGTTTCTTGATCAGGTGATGGAAGGATGGATCTTGAAATTCTCTGTCTCCGCGCACATTATGTCAAAGATGGTTGCTGCTGGTATCAAGACCAAACATTCCATTTTGCACATCCAATCTGTGCTTTGCAGAAAAACCTACAAGCCATCACAAACAGACAAAACGAACAAAAATTTTCTGCCCCAGTTTGTACTAGGAAATTTTTGTGAGTTATTGAAAACACATTAAACTATCTTTACTATTGCAGAATAAAAAATTGAAAAAGACATGGTTTTCTTTTTTTTATTTTTTTATTTATATATATATATATATATATAGGGGATGTCGTATCCTATATTAACAAGATGGAAGGTAACTAGAGGATGTAGTAACCTGTGTTGATGATAAGATGAGGCTCGTGGCTCACTACGATGCTACTTGGGAGTGTCGTACCTTATGTTAACAACGAGAAATACAACCAAGGGATGTAGTACCCTGTGTTGGAAATAAGATGAGGCTCATGGCTCGCTGAGATTCTACTAGGGAATGTTGTACCCTATGTAGGTAGAAAATATATGCAGTCAGGGGATATAGTACCCTGTGTTGGCAATAAGATAATGCTTGCAGTGTTCTGTGGTGCTACTAGGAAACGTCGTATCCTATATTGCCAGAAAGTAATGCAGCCAGGGAATGTAGTACCCTGTGTTAGAAATAAGATGAGGATCTTGGCTCACTGAGATGCTACTAGGGAATGTCGTATCCTATATTCGCAGAAAGTAATGCAGCCAGGGAATGTAGTACCCTATGTTAGAAATAAGATGAGGCTCTTGGCTCACTGAGATGCTACTAGGGAATGTCGTACCCTATGTAGTCAAAAAGTAATGCGACCAGGGGATATAGTACCCTGTGATTGGCAATGAAATGAGGCTCATGTCTCTCTGAGATGCTACTAGGGAATGTCGTACCCTATGTAGGTAGAAAATAAATGCAGCCAGGGGATGTAGTACCATGTGTTGGCAATAAGATGCAACCAGAGAATGTAGTACCCTATGTTGGCAATAAGTAATGCGACCAGGGGATGTGGTATCCTGTGTTGAAGATAGCGTATTGATTCCCTATAATAAAACTAAGAATAACATGATTATATGCATATTAGAAGAAAACCAAGGATTTGAGAACTTCACTTGGTGGTGTTCTTCTTTTCACGAACTGTTTCCTAAAATTGTTCTGTTCCTGTTCTGAACAAAGAAAGATTCATTAGTTTTTAAAATGGTGGTCAATTTGTGGCCTTTATCTCTTGGGGGACTTGACCTTGTGTCCATTACACTTGTTAGAAAAACTGACTTCATCGATGGTCGTACAAATTGCCTGGAGATTCTGTCATTGTTTCTGGAGATCTTCTTTCTCAATATTAGAACCTGACTATTTTGCGCCTATCACCATTTATGTTTATGGTGCAAACAACCTTTCTCCCAGAACAACTTTTAAATGAGTAACTTTCGTTGACCCTTCACACATTTTTCAGTTGTTCAAGCCTTTTTCTCGTCAGGGAAGCTCAAAGATGGCTTTATGCCTTTGCCCATAATGTTCATGCCCAAAAAGTTTAGCTTCATATAATAGGAAAATTGTAACCAATTTTGCGACCTTTTCTTTGCTTTGCTTTGCTTTGACAAAATTAAACTGAAAGGGACTAAAAAAGAATAGTACGAAAGAAAACAAGAAGGTGAATTAATAGGTATTACAACTTAATCAAGAAGTGTACCTTTCAGAGAAGAAAAATAAAAATAAAAAGGACTTATCTGTAGGAATATGCTGACTTCAACGAACATGACATGCACTTTGGACTGGATGCCCGATCCGTCTAAACCGTCTAATTCTCAAAATCCATTGTAAACTTCACTTTGAAACTGAGTTCTTTGTCTTAACCATGCTTGTGTCGGGATACATGAAGGCCTAAATCGATCAACGATGCCCTTTGTGGGTTTTCACCAATTGACCTCTCTTATCTGTCTTTCTCTCAACTCACTATCGCCTTATAGTGCCCGTAAAGGTTTTCACCAATAAGACTCTCTCATTCTATTTTTCTCTCTTTACAATGGTCGAGGCATCACCGTAATATACCAACTTAGCATTCTCGAAAGTTGATCACAGAAAGGTAAAAGGAACTATTCAACTGAATTACAACTTTTAGAACCATTTGACGGAAAACCATCGAAAAATAAAATAAAATCATGCCCTAGTTTCTTTGAATACTGGGAAATGTAGATTTTTATTTTAGTGTGACCTAACCCCAGAGTAAGGTTGCCTACGTATCCTTTCGGAATCAGGTCGGACGTAGTTCAATTAACATGAACTTGTTTTGATGATTTTTTTATTTTTTATTTTTTATTTTTCTTTGATTTTTTTAAGCACATTGGTTTCAAAAGAGGGGAAAACAAAGAAATATGAACAAGGCTTCAAATGGCTAACTAGGGTTAAACAATATTTGGGTAGCGAGAATGATAGCCTTTCGTCATCCCAACCTGAGACTGCTAAGTATAAAAATGCCCCAACAGAGTCATGTCAGACATAGTATCTATTGACCGCATCCGCATTGACAGATATGTCTGTCACCTTTCCTTCTATATCTGCCAAGTGTAGATCTCCTTTTGACAATACTTTCTTGACGAGGTAAGGACCTTGCCAATTCGGGGCAAACTTTCCTTTTGCTTCTCCCTGGTGCGGAAAGATACGTTTCAAGATAAGTTGTCCTACCTCAAACTGTCTTGGCCGCACTTTATTATTGTAAGCGTGTGCCATTCTTTGTTGGTATAACTGACCAAAACAAACTGCCGCCAAACACTTTTCATCAATTAAACTCAACTGTTCCAGTGGGGACTTAACCCATTCAGTGTCCTCAATTCCTGCTTCAACAATGATTCGGAGAGAGGGAATCNTAGTTTCTCGTGCCATTTTCTAGACCCTTGGACCATCTTCCTAGGAATCTTCTTGATGTTCTTATTCGCAGCTTCAACAACTCCATTAGCTTTGGGTCGGTAAGGAGTAGAATTGCGATGCTCAATTTTAAATTGTTTACATACCTATTCAGATTAGCAGCATTATCTGTGATAATGATTTTTGGAATACTAAAATGACAGATGATGTTGGAGTGAACGAAGTCTACCACTTCTTTCTTGGTGACTTCCTTCAATGTAATAGCTTCCACCCATTTGGTGATGTAATCAATTGCAACCAAGATGAATCTGTGCCCATTTGAAGCTTTTGGCTCGATTGGGCCGATGACGTCCATTCCCCAAGCAACAAAGGGCCAAGGAGCCGACATAGGATATAATTCTGAAGGAGGCGAGTGAATCAAATCGCTGTGAATCTGGCACTGGTGGCACTTGCGAACAAAACGAAAGCAATCTCGCTCCATAGTAAGCCAATAATATCCTGCTCGAAGGATTTTCTTTGCTAGAACATACCCATTCATGTGCGGACCACAAACGCCCAAATGCATCTCATTCATAATCATTTCAGCTTCTTTGGCATCCACACATCTCAACAAATTCAAATCAGGTGTTCTTTTGTATAGGATTTCCCCACTAAAAAAGAAACCATTAAAGAGTCGCCTAATAGTTCTCTTTTGATACCTATTAGCATCTACCGAATATTCTCTTGTTTTCAGATACTGTTTAATATCACGGTACCATGGTTCATCATCTGGTTCTGCTTCAATTGTATTGCAATAACCATGTTGATCCCGAATTTGAATTTCCAATGGGTCAATGTGAGTATTACCCGGATATGGAAGCATTGAGGCCAAGGTGGCCAAGGCATCAGCTAATTCATTGTAAAACCTGGGAATGTACTCGATGGAATTGAACCTTTTGCTAAGATCTTCCACACATTTTCTATATGGAATGAGCTTGATATCTTGAGTCTCCCAATCACCTTGAGCCTGGCGAATAAGCAAATCTGAATCTCCCATCACCAACAGTTCATGTACATTTAGGTTTATTGCAATGTTCAGACCCATGATGCAAGTTTCATATTCTGCCGTGTTGTTTGTACAGAAGAAACGAAGTCGCGCCGTAGCTGGGTAATGTTGCCCAGTAGGTGATATAAGAATTGCTCCAATCCCTACGCCTTTGATATTGNATAGCTGGATAATGTTGCCCAGTAGGTGATATAAGAATTGCTCCAATCCCTACTCCTTTTATGTTGACAGCCCCTTCAAAGTATAGCTTCCATGTTTTACTTTCATCTTGGACTACTTTTTCAATTAAATTAAACTCTTCATATGGGAAATATGTGTTCAAAGATTCATACTCATCATCAACCGGGTTTTCTGCCAGATGGTCAGCCAAAGCTTGCGCCTTCATGGCAGTACGAGTGACATAAACAATATCAAACTCTGTGAGCAGGATTTGCCATTTTGCCAATCTGCCTGTTGGCATCGGCTTCTGAAAGATGTACTTTAGAGGATCCATTCGGGATATGAGGTAAGTTGTATAGGCCAAGAGATAATGCCTAAGCTTCTGGGCGACCCAAGTTAAGGCGCAACATGTCCTTTCCAAAAGAGTGTATTTGGCCTCATAAGTGGTGAACTTTTTGCTCAAATAATAGATTGCTTGTTCCTTTTTGCCTGTGGCATCATGTTGACCCAGAACACAGCCAAAGGAACTATTCATTACTGACATATATAAAAATAGGGGCCTACCAGGTTCCGGCGGAACCAAAACAGGGGGATTTGACAAATATTCTTTGATCTTATCAAAAGCTTCTTGGCACTCATCTGTCCACTTGATAGCGGCGTTCTTTTTCAACAACTTGAAAATAGGCTCACATGTGGTTGTAAGCTGCGCAATGAACCTGCTGATGTAGTTCAACNATGAGATTGTACCTTCGTAGCCTTTCAAAGAAGTTTTTCAAGTCTTGCACGTGGTCATCTTGTGTTCTGGACTTAATGATCACATCATCAACATACACTTCAATCTCTTTGTGCATCATGTCATGGAATATGGTAGTCATGGCCCTCATGTAAGTTGCCCCTGCATTCTTCAAACCAAATGGCATGACCCTATAACAATAAGTTCCCCATGGAGTTGTGAAGGCGGTCTTTTCTGCATCTTCTTTATCCATCAAAATTTGGTGATATCCGGCATAACAATCCACAAAAGATTGGATCTCATGTTTAACACAATTGTCAACAAGGATATGAATGTTGGGTGAGGGAAAGTGGCCTTTTGGACTTGCTTTGTTTAAATACCCATAGTTAACACAAACTTTTATTTTCCATCCTTCTTCGGCACTGGCACAACATTTGCTAACCGTGTAGTGTATCGGACAACCCTGATCACGTTTTCACTTAGTTGCTTCGTGATTTCTTCTTTAATCTTATCACTCATGTCTGTCTTAAACTTCCTTTGTTTTTGCTGGATTGGTGGAAAATTAGGATATGTGGGAAGCTTATGAACCACTAAATCGGCACTGAAACCCGGCATGTCATCATACGACCAAGAGAATACATCTCTGTACTCGAACAAAACATGAATTATGGAATCTCTCGTCTTTTGTTCGGTATGAATGCTTATTTTTGTTTCTCTTGTTTCTTCATGACTTCCCAGGTTAATTGTCTCAGTTTCATTTAAGTTAGGCTTAGGCTTATTCTCAAATTGATCCAATTCCCTTTTTATTTCCTTAAAAGCCTTATATTAATCATACTCAACTTCTTGATTCATTATTTCGAGATTAGACCACTTTTTAAGATCTGGGCATGAATTCCGCGTGCATGTCATGTTTTTAAAGCCAACATTAACGAAACTGAAAATGATAAGAAATTAANCATGAATTCCGCGTGCATGTCATGTTTTTAAAGCCAACATTAACGAAACTAAAAATGATAAGAAATTACAAAAATTAGGGAAATGAAAAGATAGAATTTTACTATGAAACTGGAACTTCATTTTATTGAATTTGAAAGGATATAAGGATTAACATCAAAGCAAAGAAATTAACTAAAATATTTGGATTACAACCCTTAAAATAATCCAGATACAGAAAAAGCAGCAAAACAGACTACCACGACTCCTTCCTGATGGGAAGATGAGTTGCTTCCTAGTTGTTGAGCGAGGTATCTGGACCAATTAGCTGAACACTTGCACGACTAGGGCCCTCACCAACTTGAACCATATTGATCTCATAGAACATCTCCTTGATACTTTGGCAACTTTCATCAATGTCATCCTGAGTAGAAGGATTTTGGGCTTCTTCAAATTGCGGCTTGAAAAACGAGTAGCCAATGTGAGGGGTTGGTTTGGACAAATTCCAACCATTCTTTTTACGGGCCTTGGCTCTATCTATGTCAGCCGATGTTGGTTTAAAACCCAAACCAAAGGTATCTTTCTTCAAAAATGGAGCAATAGGGTTCACAATTCCCTACAGAGAGGACCCTAATCCTTTTCCTAGTTCATAACCGTTCCTTAACATCAGCGAAGCTACCATCATAGATGTGGTTGACAGACGGAGATGCTGAATTGGTTTTCCTTCTTCCACTTGTTCCACCTCAAATGCTTGATATATGAGGGATTCACATCCTTCCTTGGCCTCGATACGTGGAATGGACGGTTCTTTATAGACTGATGAGTCATCTTCCCCATGAACAACAATTTCTTGACTATCATACTCGAATTTGACCATTTGATGTAGGGTGGAAGGTACAGCTCTAGCAGTATGGATCCACGGCCTTCCCAGTAGAAAATTATAGGAAGTTTTCATATCCAACACTTGAAAAACAATGTTAAAATCAACCGGGCCGATTGTCATGGTGAGTTCGATTTCCCCAATAGTGTCTCTTCTTGAACCATCAAAAGCTCTGATGCTGACATTACTAGTTCGAATTCTGTTAATGTCAATGTTCAGCTCTTGTAGAGTAGAAAGAGGGCATACATCTAAACTTGAGCCTCCGTCAATCATGAATCCTTTCACGTAATTCCCTTCACATTTGACCATAAGATGCAAATCTCTATTGTGCCCAGCCCCTTCCTCAAGCAAATCATCATCGCGAAAAGTAATTCTATTTACTTCAAAGAATCTTTCAGCCATTTTTTCCAGCTGATTCACCGTTGTCTTTTTTGAGATATATGCCTCGTTTAGAGTTTTGATCAACACACGGTGATGTTATTCTGAGTGCAAAATCAGAGATAACAAAGAAATCTGAGCAGGGGTGTTCCTTATTTGGTCAATGATTGAGTAGTCTTGCATTTTCATATTCTTAAGGAATTCCTCTGCTTCTTTTTCTGCAACTGGTTCTTTCACTGGCAAGTGACTTTCCCTGGCTTGCTTAGATTTTCTCAATTCCTCTGGTGAATAGCACCTTCCAGAGCGGGTCAAGCCCCCCATTTCATCTGCTTCTTCAACTATCTCTTCTCCTTTGTATGTCATGACAGTTTTGTTATAATTCCAGGGAATAGTTTTTGTGTTTGTCACTAGGAGTTGTGCAACAGGTCGGATCATAACTGGCTCTGTTATATTTTTGAAAATATTATTCGGAACGATATTTTGAATGCCCCCAGGGATGTAAAGTTTTGGCCCACCCAATTGAACCTCAACCTTTTTTGTGCTTCTAGGGACATAAAGAATCATTTTTCCAAAACCTGCCAAGTTCAAACTAGAACTCGCACCTTTCACAACCAACGGTGCCAATTGCGGAGGGCTTACTATCATTTGTGGTTCTTGCCCTATGGTTCCAACAACCATCTCTGTCTTGCCAGACTGCTTGTAATCTCGATCATCACAAATCATCCCAATAAAATGTGTATTATGATGAGCTAGTAGCGGATTGTTTGTGATATTAGGAATATCCTCATTGTTTGTTACCACAATTGCCTTTGCTTCAATCAGATTTTCAATGGCTTTCTTTAATGTCCAACAATTTTCAGTACTATGACCCTAGGTGTTAAAGTGATACTCTCATCTTGCATTTGAGTCAAAACCTTTTGAATTTGGATTCACATAACGCGGCATGACATGTTCAATCAACTTCAGTTGCATCAACTTTCGAAATAGGCTTGTATACGATTCTCCAATTGGGGCGAACTCTTTCTTTGGCTCCTCCTATCTCACATATCCTTGTCGGGGATGAGGCTTATATGATGCCTGAAAATTTGGGCGAAGTTGACGAGAGCCTTGTGGGATCGGTGCCCGCCATTGCTGGTGATTGGGAGGCCTAGCATAAGCTTGAGCATTAAACACTGTGTATTGTTTTGAAGGAACTGAGTATCGGGGACCCTGAGGTGGATAGTAATATTGAGGAGAATTGGATTGTCCTTGTTGGAACTGCACATAAGAAGGAATTACCCCTCTTTGAACTCCCCCGAACCCAGATACCATCGTGGATCCTTCCTCTTTCTTTTTCTGTTTTCTGAAACTGTCTGACCCACTTTGAATTGCTTGCGTGGTCGCCTTAAGGGATGTCTGACTCACAATTTTTCCTGATTTCATGCCATTCTAAACTATTTCCCCGATCTTAATCGCCTCAACAAAAGGTTTACCAATGGCGGCTAACATACAATAGAGGTAATCAGGATCCTGAGCTTGGAGAAAATAGTCAATCATTTCTACCTCTTTCATTGGTGGTTTGACCCTAGCAGCCTGCTCTCTCCACTTGATTGCATATTCTCTGAAGCTTTCTGTTGATTTCTTCTTTATGTTGACGAGAGAGGAACGGTCTGGCACTATATCAATATTGTACTGAAACTGTTGAACAAAATCTTGAGCCATGTCGTTCCACACATGCCAGTGAGAGATGTCTTGATCTATGAACCATTCTGAAGCAATTCCAGTCAAACTTTCCCCAAAAGAAGCCATGGGTAATTTTTTTTTCCGTCCTGCTCCCCTTAATTGGTTACAATATCTCTTCAAATGGGCGATGGGATCACCATGCCCATTATACTTGTCAAACTTGGGGGTCTTGAAACCGGGTGGAAAATGGACATTGGGGAACATGCATAGATCGTTAAATGACACACTCTTGTGGCCTCCCAAACCCTGTATGTTTCTCATGGTTTGTTCCAAGCTCTTCATTTTTCTACTCATTTCCTCTTTTCCATATTCTTGTCCGGCTTTTCAGTCTCAACTGGGAACATGTTCTGAGGAGTATGTTTGTATGAATCTGGAACCTTGAAATTCAGTTTTGGAGAGTAATTTTAAGCATCATGAGCATCCAGTTTCGGATCATTGTTGGGCGTTTGAGCAAGAGCTGGTTGAGGAACAGTGAAAGTAGGGACAACGGGTGCAGTATGTGGGTCATTTTTGAGGGGTGCGGTTGGAGGACGTGGAATGGAAGTACTGTGGATAGTGGGAAGGTTAATGCTCGAACTGAATCCAGGTTGGTACAATGGGTTACTTATTAGGGAGATGGGTAATTGATTTGCAACTGACACATTATGAAGATTATCCGAAGACCCTATGGGTAGTGGAGACGGTGCATGTCCATTCGCCCAAGCTTGGTACATCTCTGCCAATTGTTTCTTCAACACTCTTACTTCTTCAACCAGTCCCGAACATTGTTCGACCAATTGTCCATCATTATCTGACTCATTCTCACTATTGTTTTCCATGCTATTTTTTCCTTTTGATCTCGTGTTGTAAGGGTGAGTCACCAGTTTAAACCACAAACTAACCACCTCTGTTTAACTTATGTTTAGATGAAAAACAACAAACGTGTTAGAGTTAGGCATTTTGCAGATATTAATCACACATTATATGTCATGCACCTAATGTCATTTTTTATAACGACTCGACCTGTCGTTTTTAGCTCTAGCACGTTGGTCAGCGGTTTGAAGTTGTGAGCAACTCCATTTCAGGTATTATGACCCGTGGGCATGGTCGGAATTGAATTCCAGGAAGTTTAGAATTGATTTGGAAAGGATATTCTCATTTCAGAAGCCTTAAGTTGGAGAAATCAACTAAGATTGGAATTTTGAGTAAACAATCTCCGAATCAGGATTGGAAGGTTCCAACAGGTTTGTATGATGATTTCGGACTTGGGTGTATGTCTAAATCAGGTTTTGGATAACCCGGGAGCGTTTCGGCGTATATTATGGAAGTTAGCATTTTAGAAGGATTTTATGAATTTGGGGTTGAAGTGCATATTAGTGATGTTGATGTCCGTTTGGGACTCCAATTCTGGGAATAACTTTGTCTGGTGATTCTGGAATTGGGAGCGCGATCGGAAGTGAATTTAGATGTCCGTTGGTCATTTTGGAGTCATTTGGTTAAAGATAGGAATTTGAAGGTTTTGGGAAATCCGACCGAAAGTGGAGATTTTGATATAAAGGTCGGAATGTGATTCCAAAAGTTGGAGCAGGTCCGTAATGTTGAATATGACTTGTGTGCAAAATTTGAGGTCAGTCGAACGTGAATTGAAAGGTTTCGGCATAGGATGTAGAAGTTTGAAATTCTAAGTTCTTAAAGAATTGGATTTGAGTACGATTCGTGATTTCGGCGTTGTTTGATGTGATTTTAGGGCTCGAGCTAGTCCGTGTCATGTTTTGGGATAGGTTGGTATAATCGGACAGGGTCCCGGGGGCCTCGGATAGATTCCGGGTGGTTAACGTATCAAAGTTGAAGTTGGAAAAAGGGGATGAAGTTGCTGTCAACTGGTGCAACCGCACCTGCGATGATTTGGCCGCAGGTGCGGAGCCGCAGGTGCGAGATTTTGGGTCTGGAGCTGAGGGACTGCAGGTGCGGGAGTTTGGTCGCACCTGCGATATCGCAGGTGCGAAGAAGGATCGCAGGAGTGGGATTTTGCTGGGATGAGTCAGAGCCGCACCTGCGATGGATTTTCCGCAGGTGCGGAGCCGCAGGAATGGCTATTGGACCGCAGGTGCGAAAAGGTGCCTGGGCAGAATGTTTTAAAATCGGATTTGAGCCATTTCTCTCTCATTTTTCATTTGGGTTAGGCGATTTTGGAGGGTTTTTCAAGGGAGATTTCGCCAAGCATCAAGAGGTAAGTTGTTTCTAAGGTTAAATACAAGATTTATGCATGAATTGATATAGGAATTGTGGGAAAAATTGGGGTTTTTGGAAGAAAAACCTAAAAAAATGTAACTTTGGATTTTAGCCACGAATTGAGCATGAATATTTGAGAAAATTATATATTTGAGTTAGTAAGGCTATGGGTAGAACGTGCCTTCGAGAAATTTTGGATTCCGGGCACATGGGCCCGAGGGCATTTTGGTCATTTTACTGAGCGGGATTGGGAAAGTATATAATCTGAATTTGTTGTGAGTACTAGGATGAATTCTCATTGCTTCGTCATTTATGTGGTAGTTTTGGAGCGTTATGTGTCCGTTGGAGTCATCGGAAGGGCTTGGAAGCCGGTGTTGGAATTTCGGAGCGAGGTAAGTCTCCTTTCTAACTTTGTGAGGGGGAATCGTCCCCCTAGGTGAGTTAATTCACTACATGCTATTATCTTCAAGGGTTACGTACACACGAGGTGACGGGAGTCCATGCGTAGCTACTATTATGCCATGTCCGGGTAGCCTAAGACCCACTAGCATGCTTTATGTGTGTCCATGTAACCCTGCTTGTATCATTGAACTGCTAATATGACCGAAAACGTAATTAAATGTTTAAAAGAAAGCTAGAGATCATATTGTTAATCTTCTAAAAAGAGAATTTGTTTCTTCTATGAATATATGTGTACCTGGACTGGATTGTATCCTGGAGTATCACTACATTTGACAAATGAGTTTCAAAAACAAAGATTCCAAAACCTATATTTCATATTTCTTTTAATAAATATTTTACCACATTCTTGAGAAAAACGGTTTTCTTGATAAAAATATGAATTTATTGTGTGGATATGTGTAAGGTTGGGTGCCTGAGTCGCTTGAGTGATTCGCGAGCAGGAGTACCCGGTATTTGTGTATGTACTCATATGAGCACCTGAGTCGCATGTATGATTCGCGAGCAGGCTAGCCGTATTATGTTAACCGCGTCGCATGATCGATTCGCGAGCGGGGGCAGATAGATGCATCTATGGTTCGAGCCGGTCCACCCCTCGGCAGTGCACAATTTATTATTGGTTGTCCGCGCCGTTCGACCCTCGACATTGCTTGCGCATGATATTTGCTGCGTAGTTGCTATGAGATTTGCCTGATTATTGGCCTGAAATGTTAAATTGTCAATTGAAATGACAAAAACTTAAGTTATTAAAAAGACTTTTGGAAGAAGTTGTTCCTTCCGTTGATTTATTATTATCTGTTTAAATCACCATGTTGATTAATTGTGAATATGACGAAGATATAAAGTGTTAAATGTGAACGAAATTGAAGGATGTTTGAATCCTGTTTTATAGACTGCCTATGATAAAAATCATGCTTAGCGTCACTCTTAAATATTTTAAATGGACCTTTAGTAAGTGTCTAAATTGACCTCTCGTCACTACCTCTCTGAGGTTAGGCGGACGACTTACTGAGTACACATTGTTTTTGGACTCATACTACACTTGTTGTGCATTTTATTGCACATGTACTTACATAGAAAATGTGGAGGATTCGGAGACTCAGGCAAGCTGCATCTTCCGGAGGCGATCCGCGGCTGACAAAGTCACCTTCATACTATATATATTTCATTTTAAATTTGCTCGTCCAGTTGTATTTCGGACAGACTTTGTAATGATTGTATAAATTCTTAGAAATAGCTCATGTACTTGTGACACCGGGTTCTGGGATATATATTGGGATAATTGTTTAAGTGGAAATCTTAGATCACTGTTTTTAAATAACAGAATTTATTTGTTGTCATATTTAATTTACAAAAATTTATTTACTTGATTATGAAATACAAGAAAAGGTAACGGTTTCGAAAACATTAAAACATGAATATATTTCAACTAATTAAGGATTTGGCTTGCCTGACAGTGGTGTCCGGCGGCATCACGACCTATGGATTTTGGGTCGTGACATTTTCATTTCTAGAATGAGTTTGACAGGCTTCCTGCCTCATCCCGGCTTGTTGGTTTATTGGTTTATTTTCATCTTGAATTTAGCGTTCTCTTTTCTTTTTTTTATTTATTTATTCCTAAAATCCTTTTTTTTCAGATTAATTATGGTTATGATCGCATCCGATGGGGATTGTGTACGTATCATGACGTTGCATGAATCAGACCATTACGTAGTTCAGGAAAATCTGGAATAAAGTAAGTAAACTAACTCTTATTCTTATACAATTCAGATCATGAATGCTCTTAACAAAGAAAATATGTCTTTGAATTTCTAAGTTTTTCTTTTGGAAGACTTCTAAAGAAGAAAGAATTTTTTTTTTTTGAACTTTTTTATTATTTTTTTTCTTGGAATTAACAAAAAAAAGACTTCTAAATAAGAATGAAAATATTTTTGGATTTTGAGAAGAAATTAAATAAAATATTTTGGAATTTTTGAAAAGTGGAGGCCGGACCCGATGAAGGTTGCCTACGTATCTCACATCCGGTGAGAATCAGACTCGCGTAGTTCGTAAATGTTTCAGGAATAGGATGACACTTTTTGAAAAATTCAGGCTTATTTGTAATAATTATTTTTTTGGAGTAAATAATGAAACTTTCGAAAATTGGGTAAATTTTCTCTCTCTCATATTTTATTCCTTCTGGTTTTCCCTCAATATTTTTATATTTTTTAGAAACCGCTCAACATGCACAAACCGAATCAAACATAATGCACAAGTAGCACATAAGATGCATCATGATAGTCTTGAAATTCCTGGGTACACCTGTCCTAGACGGACTCAACCCCTGTGTTGAGTCCCCAAAGTTAAATGCACATGATGCAAACAAACGTTCCTACTAGGGATCCGGCATGAGGCTATGTTATTCTAGGTTTAAATCCTAGGGGAATGTTTTAGACCTGGCTTACCCAAGAAGACATCTCGAGCCGAGGTGGGGGCAACATACCGGGAGCACGAAAGTCTATTCGGCCTAGTTACTGAGCCACAACCTCATTGTAATTGGGATGACTCCTAACAGAAAAGTGGGCCACGTGCACGTGTGCACCATAAATTCAGAAGACTCGGAAGGGAGGCGTAAGAAGACAGTTTAATACAATTCAAATAATATCAAAGCGGTAAATAAGCGGCTATTAGCACATTAGGCCCAAAAAGTATAATAACATCAAATTAATAAAGCCAAGTATAAATCACATTACAAGCTCGAATTCTGAACCCTGAACCAGAAGTTCTGGGTTCTTGTCCCCAGCGGAGTCGCCAGAGCTGTCACACCTCTTTTTTCCCGAGGGGATATGAAGTTTTTCCAATTTAAGTGACATTATTCGAAATGAGACTATTTATTTATTCTGAGTCGCCACTTGGGATAATTTGTGGTGTCCCAAGTCACCTGTTTATTTTAAATTCCAAATCGAGGAAAATTGACTCCGTTTTAAAGTCCGTGAAACCAAAAGATCGGGTAAGAAATTCTGTTAACCCGGGAGAAGGTGTTAGGTATTCCCAAGTTCCGTGGTTTTAGCACGGTCTCTTTACAATTTATACTTGGCTTAAATTATTTAATTACTCATTTTAGGACATTATGGGCATTTTATCTTTTACCACTTTTAATTACTTGATTATTCGTAATTATGAAATTATCTTGAAATGAATCACACGTACATGTATTCATTTTGTTTGGTTAGTTAAGAATCATGTCATGCATACGTGTACACAATTAATAACACTTTAATTTTATTAAGATTATTTTGCAAAAGTCGCGCGAACGCATACTTTGCCTTTAATTTTGAAATTATAACTATGTCACGCGAACATGTACATAATCACGATAAAAAATTGATTTATTAGTGCGCCTATAGCATACTAGCGATTTGAATTGTTCTTCCTAAACTAATTTGAGATTGTTGTAGGGTCACAATTAAGGAAATTATTTTGGAAAAAGATGTGTGATTGTAGATAATTTTGACATGCTAACTTGCGTATTGGGTCTAAGTACATGTTAGTATTCGATGCTTATTTGTTATAATACAAGAAACATGGTCCAGCTCACTCATTTCGGGCCAAATAAATGGCCTGATTTACCTCCAAATTTCAACTAAATCCCACAGCCCATTAATAATCAAGCTCAACCCATTCCAATCAGCTTTATCCTAACCCCCACGGCCCAATCATTTAGCAATCCCTATATGTTAGAATGAAGTGTAAAAATTGCGCGGGGCACCCTATTTGGTCGCCCCCATTTAACCTATACCCGCTTTTTTAAAAATTTTAATTTGTAACCACTTTTTAAATAACTTCAGCTCCCCTTTCCCTCGCTGAGCTGAAGCACCAGTTAAGCTGAAGTTCGCCAGTTATAAAGACAAAACTTCAGCATACAGGGCTGAAGTTCCCCAATTACAAAGACAAAACTTCAGCTCTAGAGCTGAAGTTTCCAACTTATAAAGACAATAACTTCAGCATACGGGGCTGAAATTTATAAACTGGGGAACTTCAGCCCGTATGCTGAAGTTGTTGTCATTATAACCTGGGAACTTCAGCCCCGAATGCTGAAGTTCCCCATTTACAAAAGACAAAACTTCAGCTCTAGAGCTGAAGTTCCCGATTTACTAGAGCTGAAGTTCGCAAGCTACTTCAGGCTCGTCTACTAGAATGCTGAAGTTTTGCGGGATTGCCTTTGCTACTTCAGCCCCGCATGCTGAAGTTATGCGCAAAAGCGGGTACGAATGTAATTTTTTTAACAAAGAGGATATAAGTTAAAACGTGACACAAAAAGTGGGTACGGATGCAAAAGCCCCTAATGAAGTCATGCTTTGGTAAATCAAACTTAATACTAAACCCAATAAGTCACACTCTTTTAATCAAGGAAATAGCATATTCAAATGGCGTAGAACTTAATCAATATCATGCTTCAAATTTCTAAATAAACAAAATAGCAAGAACAATGGAGAGAATATAACAATTAAGAAAAGAGATGAGAGAACCTTATTGTAGAAAAACTCCTTCAACAATAAGAGAAAGATCTCCAGAAGCCTACACTTTGAAAGCCGAAACAAGGTCCTAGGCCCAAGTCTAAAATGGAGATCAAGACTGCGACGGAAACTCGACTACGACTAACTCGAAAATGAGAATCACAACCGATACCTCCCTCTAATGACCTAGCAACCTCGACCTTTTGGAGTGCGCTCGACGGACTTTTTTGGGTAGCGATTAACGGCTGTTTTAGAGGTGGTTCGTGGATGTTTTCAGCAGTACCACAACTAAGTTTTGGGGTGTTTTTTGGGTGGTTTGAGGCTGGTTTTAAGGGCTGTTTTATTGCCTTTTTGGGATGGAATTTCCAACTGCATTTTGGCTTACTTTTTATGAGCTTTGGGGTGTTTTAATGGCTGAAGTTTCAGCTAGTTTTCATGGTTATTGATTGAGGAAGATGAAGTTGTTTTGAGTTTTTTTTTTGTGTGGTGGATCTGAGCTACTTTTGGACTTGTTTTGATGGCTGTTTGGTTGTATTTTTTCGGCATAATTGAGAGGAATAACGTGACGAAGGTCTTCTCGTTATCGCCTCTGTTTCTTCTTTTTCGTTTCCTTCTCTAGATTTCTTTCTCTTCTCGTCTCTTTCTTCTTTTTTCAAAATTCCTCCCTATTCTCTTATTATCATCTCCTCTTAAATACATGAATCTTAGGCCCTTCACCCCACGTCCAAGAAGTTTTCAAAAAGGATTCGTGGGATATGGGATTAGAGGCGTGAGGGAGTGCTTAATGGGGTTGAGAGAGGAAATCGTGGGTGAGAGGGGTGAGCAGTTAGGTAACCCATTTTGATAAAATTAAAAAGAAAGTAAAAAAAAATAAAACAACAAAAAAAAAATTAAATAAATAAATAAAAAAAAATATATGTATATATATATA
>MDKI01057719.1:0-61136 GCA_005239505.1 Nicotiana paniculata
CGTCATGACCTTTTTGAAAAAATTCAGCAGAAATGCTGAAGTTAATTATTTCATTTGTAAAAACTTCTGCACTATATATGCTGAAGTTTTGTCCTGGATTTTATAGTTATGTTGCCATGAGCTTTTTGAAAAACTTCAGCGGAAGATGCTGAAGTTAATTAGTTAAATTGTAAAAACTTCAGCACTCAATATGTTGAAGCTTTGTCCTGCATTCTATAGTTTTGTCGTCATGAGCATTTTTAAAAACTTCAGCAGAAATGCTAAATTTAATTAGTTCATTTGTAAAAATATCAGCACTCTATATGCTGAAGTTTTGTCCTGGATTCTATAGTTATGTTTTCATGAGCTTTTTGAAAAACTTCAGCAGAAATGTTGAAGTTAATTAGTTCATTTGTAAAAATATCAGCACTCAATATGTTGAAGCTTTGTCCTGCATTGTATAGTTTTGTCGTCATGACCTTTTTGAAAAACTTCAGCAGAAATGTTGAAGTTAATTAGTTCATTTGTAAAAACTTCAGCACTCTTTATGGTGAAGTTTTGTCCTGTATTCTACAGTTATGTTGCCATGAGCTTTTTGAAAAACTTCAGCAGAAGATGCTGAAGTTAATTAGTTAAATTGTAAAAATATCAGCACTCAATATGCAGTAGCTTTGACCTGCATTCTATAGTTTTGTCGTCATGAGCTTTCTGAAAAACTTCAACAGAAATGTTAGATTTAATTAGTTCATTTGTAAAAACATCAGCACTCTATATGCTGAAGTTTTGTCCTGTATTCTATAGTTATGTTTTCATGAGCTTTTTGAAAAACATCAGCAGAAGATGCTGAAGTTAATTAGTTAAATTTTAAAAAACATCAGCACTCAATATGTTGAAGCTTTGTCCTGCATTGTATAGTTTTGTCGTCATGACCTTTTTGAAAAACTTCTGCAGAAATGTTGAAGTTAATTAGTTCATTTGTAAAAACTTCAGCACTCTATATGCTAAAGTTTTGTCCTGGATTCTACAGTTATGTTGTCATGAGCTTTTTGAAAAACTTCAGCAGAAGATTCTGAAGTTAATTAGTTAAATTGTAAAAACATCAGCAGTCAATATGCTGAAGCTTTGTCTTGCATTCTATAGTTTTGTCGTCATGAGTTTTTTGTAAAACTTCAGCAGAAATGCTGAAGTTAATTAGTTCATTTGTAAAAACTTCAGCACTCTATATGCCGAAGTTTTGTATTGAATTCTATAGTTATGTTGTCATGAGCTTTTTGAAAAACTTCGACAAAAGATGTTAAAATTAATTACTTAAATTGTAAAAACTTCAGCAGTCAATATGCTGAAGATTTGTCCTGCATTCTATAGTTTTGTCGTCATGAACTTTTATAAAAACTTCAGCAAAAATGCTGAAGTTAATTAGTATATTTGTAAAAACTTCAGCACTCTATATGCTGAAATTTTGTGGTGGATTCTATAGTTATGTTGTGATGAGCTTTTTGAAAAACGTCAGCAGAAGATGCTGATTTAATTAGTTAAATTGTTAAAACTTCAGCACTCAATATGTTGAAGCTTTGTCCTGCATCCTATAGTTTTGTCGTCATGACCTTTTTGAAAAACATCAGCAGAAATGCTGAAGTTAATTAGTTCATTTGTAAAAACTTCAGCACTCTATATGCTGAAGTTTTGTCCTGGATTCTATAGTTATGTTGCCATGAGCTTTTTGAAAAACTTCAGCAGAAGATGCTGAAGTTAATTAGTTAAATTGTAAAAACTTCAGCACTCAATATGCAGAAGCTTTGTCCTGCATTCAATAGTTTTGTCGTCATGAGCTTTCTGAAAAACTTCAGCAGAAATGCTAAATTTAATTAGATCATTGTTAAAAATATCAGCACTCTATATGCTGAAGTTTTGTCCTGGATTCTATAGTTATGTTGTCATGAGGTTTTTAAAAAATATCAGCAGAAGATGCTGAAGTTAATTAGTTAAATTGTAAAAACATCAGCACTCAATATGTTGAAGCTTTGTCCTGCATTGTATAGTTTTGTCGTCATGAACTTTTTGAAAAACTTCAGATGAAATGCTGAAGTTAATTATTTCATTTGTAAAAACTTCAGCACTATATATGCTAAAGTTTTGTCCTGGATTTTATAGTTATGTTGCCATGAGCTTTTTGAAAAACTTCAGCGGAAGATGCTGAATTGAATTAGTTAAATTGTAAAAACATCAGCAGTCAATATGCTGAAGCTTTGTCCTTGCATTCTATAGTTTTGTCGTTACGACCTTTTTAAAAAACTTCAGCAGAAATGCTGAAGTTAATTAGTTCATTTGTAAAATCTTCAGCACTCCATATGCTGAAGTTTTGTCCTGGATTCTATAGTTATGTTTCCATGAGCTTTTTGAAAAACCCAGCAGAAGATGCTGAAGTTAATTAGTTAAATAGTAAAAATTTCAGTAGTCAATATGCTGAAGATTTGTCCTGCATTCTATAGTTTTGTCGTCATGAGGTTTTTGAAAAACTTCAGCAGAAATGCTAAAGTTAATTAGTTTATTTGTAAAAACTTCAGCACTCTATATGCTTAAATTTTGTCGTGGATTCTATAGTTATGTTGTCATGAGATTTTTGAAAAACGTCAACAGAAGATGCTGAAGTTAATCAGTTAAATTTTTTAAAACTTCAGCACGCAATATGTTGAAGCTTTGTCTTGCATTCTATAGTTATTTTTCGAGCTTTAACCTAAAATAAAATAGGCAAACGTATTTGATATTGCAAATAGAACAAAAATTTAAAAGACAGAGATCACATAATTCACAAAAATTAATGTATATTCATAAAATCCATTTTGTTTTCAATTACATCCTTGAAAAAAAAGAAAAAATTGTCTTTCATTTACAAGTTATTCTCTATTCAAAAAAATCCATAGAGTCTCTTTATATTCTTCATACTCATGTCGTATTTTCTCTTCTGGACTTTCATAATTCCTATCTTGTTTTCACTTTCTATGATCATGAATATTTTTTTAAGAACTTCTTTCATAAGAGAAAACAAGAAAATGTTGGCAACGACATGCTTAAATAGTGTGCAACTAGGAAATTATGGGAAGCAAAGTGTCACGACCCGAATTTCCCACCGCCGGGAGCGTGATGGCGCCCAACGTTGAACGCGCTAGGCAAGCCAACGTGAATAATACATATAAAGGTCTGAATGAAATAAGTACATCTGATTCTGAAATAACTAGAAAAAAATACAAAAGAAGTAGAAGGGGATGCCAAGGCCTGCGGACGCCAACAGGACTACCTCGGTGTCTCCACGTGGACTGAAGGCAGCCTCCTCACTCTAATGCCCTTAGGGTCCTATACCAGGATCTGCACAACAAAGATGTGCAGTGTGTAGCATCAGTACAACCGACTCCATGTACTGAGTAAGTGTCGAGCCTAACCTCGTCAAAGTAGTGGCGAGGCTAGGAAACGACAACAAATTAGCCTGTGCAATTTAATAACATACAGAGGGAATAATAACAACGGGAAATAAACAACTATGTACAAAGAAAAAGGGGACATGCTGGGGGGAATGATATCAAGTAATGGAAAATGAAATAAAGAAACAATTCAAATATCAACTTAAACAACAGAAATAACAATACAGAGAACAACATTGCATGGCATCACCCTTCGTGCTTTTACTCTCATCCTCACCAAATAGTAAATGCAAATGCACGGCATCACCCTTCGTGATTTTACTCTCTTCCTCGTAATAAATTAATATAAACGACACGGCATCACCCTTCGTGATTTTAATATCGTGATATGGCACAACATCACCCTTTGTGCTTTTGCACTCTCATCCTCACAATAATCAATACACGGCATCACTCTCCGTTCTCTACACTCGTCCTCACCCAAACAATATCAATAACAGAAGTCTGGCAAGGAGAATAAATAATATAAACCACAATAATAAATCATAACACCCTGCCAAGGGAACGACAGTAGAATTATCACTATCCCGGCAAAGGACACAACTATAACCAATCTCACTCAAGTACATAGCTTCACATATAATTTCTTAACTGAAGCCAATACTCAACACTATACAATACCAAGAATTCTATCAACATGAATAACCACAGAGTGAAAAGCAATAATGAAGTAATAATCTATGAAATATCACATAATTCGTAATATCCGACTCAGGGGCATGCTTGACACCAGCGTATAGGTATTCGTCACCTCACCTATACGTTGATCATTGTACTAACAACATAGCAAATAGGACACAACACCTATTCCCTCGAGCTAAAGTTAGGCCACACACTTACCTTGACTTCCACGACCAAACTCAACCCTCAATCGCCGCTTTCCCTTTTGAATGCCTAATTATTAATTTTCTATCATTCTTCCCACGAGCCCGAATATATAATTAGTTCCGGAATCCGACCCCAAATCCCTAATTTCCTACCCTTAAGAACATAATTTAGGCATATAAATCTAATGGGTGTTAAGAGAAATTGAAGAAAGCGAGTTTAAGAACACATACCTATGGTTTGGTGGTGAAATCCATCTTCAAAAATTGCCCAAGTTTGAGTTAAAGTGAAAGAGTTATGAAAATTTTGATGAATCCCGTAATTGGTCTATTTTTAAAAGACTGGACAAAAATATGCTATGCGTTCGCGACCAGGGCAGTGCGTTCGTATAGGCCCCCCTCCCTTGATTTCACGACCCAAAATCCTAACTTAGGTCGTGATGGCGCCCAACAGCGGGATCAGGCAAGCCAACACTCATTTTTCGAAGGGTTCCCTCTTATTAGTTTAAACATTTCAACATAAACTCAGTTTTTAAAACATAAGACATAAATTGACAAGGATAATTAACCAGTTTTTAATCAAAAGTGGTCATAAGGAGGTGTGAGCCAATATATATACAGACCTACAATCCATAATAACTATCACGTGTGTGCCAGGAACTAGTGTCACAAGTCCTACGGGCATACTAACTGAATATACAAAATATATAATATGCAGCCCCACAAGGAAATAGATGGGAAGTAAGCAAAAGAAACCCCATGGTGCTGCCGGAGATCGCCAGGAGAAAGCGGCTCACCGTGAAGTCTGATCCATCTATAATCAAAATCAAGCTCCGGTCTGACAACCAGATGCACCAGCCTTAGAACCTGACAATTAAGTACAGAAGTGTAGCATGAGTACATAAATATATATGTACCCAATGAGCATCATGCCTAACCTCGAAGAGGTAGTGACGAGAGGTCGAATGGACACTTACTAAGGTCCAACAGTATAAATCAACAAAATATGATGAAAACAGTAGGCATGTAAAGGCAGCGAAGCAGCAAATATATATAAGGCGCTAAAATCCAAGGAAGTAGGGGAAATAAATAGAAAATTACTATTTCCCCTTCCCCTAAATAGCTGTCAAAACACTGTCTATGAATTTAGTAACAAATAAATCATGCGCATACGGGATAAGGACAAATGGCCGTAGTCATAAGATAGTCATGTCCGTGCACTGCCGAGGGTCGAACGACCCGAAAAGTAAGTGCACCTTTCCATAAAGTACTCACATCTATGCACTGCCGAGGATCGAACGGCCCGAACCAAAAGTCCATCTTCCAATCCGCCGTGGCGTACGGTCCGTTCCCATAAGAGTGGGGGAAATCACACTCCGCTCGCGGAATGTAAATTGCGAAGCGTCACATGCACACACACTATTCCTTTTTAAATTATTTTTCAGTAAACAATTCCTTAAAAATTTTCTCAAATTCCATGATCTCAAGGGTAACATTATATTTACTAAGCATATAGTTCATATTAAGTAAAACACAAGGCATGATGTGGACCTAACTACCCGGACATAATAATAATAGCTGCCACACATGGACTCTCGTCACTTTGTACGTACGTAGCCCCCACAATTATCACATACAGCATATAAAACACCTGCGGGGACAATTCCCTCTTACGAGGTTAGAAAAGAGACTCACCTCGCGTCGTACCTACTCCCCGGGTCAAGAATGCGCCCGAAACACCGAACTCGACACCCACGGACTCGAAATTAGCCAAATGTTATACAAATGTATCAATTTATATTCAAAGCATGGGCCCGCATGCCCGGATTCCGAAATCTCTCGAAGGAAACAGTCACCCATAACCTAAGGATCGTTAATATATGATTTTTGTATCAATTCATAGCCAATGCGCGGTAATTTACTACATTTTCAAAAGCCCTACATTACTACCCCAAATCCTTCATTTTCACTAATTAGGTAGTTAATTTAGCTTGTAATCTATATATTAAACAAATATTAAGGTAGAATTTACTTACCTTCAATAAATAGGTCACTTTCTCCTCTTGAATGCTGAAAATCGTCCCAAGGAAGAATAAGAAGATGAGGAAAATGAATTAAATCCCGCTATAAAAACACACTGCCCAGTCGTCTCCTCTATGCGATCGCAGCCTGGGCAGTGCAATCTCAAGGCTTTAAATGACCAGGCTCACATGGGCCTTCTATGCGAACGCGGAGGGGGCCGTGCGAACACACAGGGTAAGGAGTAGCTCGGCTCGCCGAATGGCCGGGCTCTGTGCGAACGCGGGGGAGGTGTGCGAACGCACTGGATCAAGAGCCCAACCCACCGCGATCGCTTTCCTTTTGTGCGAACGCACAGGGCATTCACCACCCCTGCCCAATTCCTTTTTTGCAAACGCGGAGGGAGCCCTGCGAACGCATAGAAGGAAACCAGACCTGGAGTTTCTGGTGTTTGGAAATTAGCTTCGAGGGGTCCGAAACTCACCCGAGCCCCTCGGGACCCGTACAAAGGCACTGGAAAATTTGTATTCATGGTACGGACTCGCTCAAATTTTTGGAACGTGAAAAACAACAACGAAACTAAGAATCCAACCCCAAAACCAAATTAAACCAAACTTTGAACCTTAAGTTCTAGAATTCGCTAACAATGGGCCAAATCGACCTATACTACTCGGAATGACACCAAATTTTGCAAGCAAGTCATAGATGACATAACAGAACTATTCCTAGTCTCGGAATTCTGTTCGGAGCTTGATAACACAAAAACACGTCCCAAACCACAATATTTACTTAAGAAAATTCTTATTTCGATATTGGGCGCTGATACACTCCCGGGTCATCCAAAACCCATTCCGAACATACGCCCAAGTCTGAAATCATCATACGGAGCTACCGGAACCGTCGAAACTCGATTTTGAGGTCGTTTGCTCAAAACGTTGACCGAAGTTAACTTGGCCTTAAAGGCATACCTGAAGGAACCAAGTTTTCTAGTATTGCTCATTTTTGAATCCCGGACCACCCGCCCCCGCAAGTGATAAATCATAATAAGCCGCTATGGGAAGTTTCATTTAGGGGAAAGGGGTCCGATAACGCAAAACGACCGTCGGGTCGTTACATTCTCCACCTCTTAAATAAACGTTCGTCCTAGAACGGGTCTAGAATCATACCTGAAGTGCTGAATAAGTGTGGATATCTGCTTCGCATGTCCTTCTCGGACTCCCAGGTCGCTTCCTCGAATGGTTGGCCTCTCCACTAGACCTTCACTATAGACACTCTCTTAGACCTCAACTAGCGATCCTGTCTATCAATAATAGCAACTGGCTCCTCCTCGTAGCCCAATCTCTCATCCAACTGAATAGTGCTGAAATTAACCACGTGAGAGAAGTTGGTGTGGTACCTCCGGATCATGGATACATGAAAGACTGGATGAACCCCTGATAAACTGGGACGTAAGGCTAGCTCATAATCAACCTCCCCAACTCGCCTCAACACCTCGAAGGGTGAAATGCTGTGCTGAGATCTATCTGGGTGCCCATCTCACTATGCAATGCTCTCCAGAAATACAAGGTGAATTGAGGACCTCGATCTGATATAATAGACACCGGCATACCGTGGAACCGGACTATCTCCCGAATGTAGATCTGGGCTAACATCTCAAAAGTATAAGTAGTAGCCACTGGAATGAAATGCGCCGATTTGGTCAATCTATCCACAATGAACCAAACCGCGTCAACCTTCCGCAAAGTACGAGGAAACCTAACCACGAAATCCATAGTGATACACTCTTATTTCAACTCAGGAATGGGCATCTGCTGAACTAGGCCTCCGATCTTCTGGTGCTCGTACTTAACCTGCTGGAAGTTAAGACACCTAGTCACATAATCCACAATGTCCCTCTTCATCCACCTCCACCATTAATGCTACTTCAAATCATGATACATCTTCGTAGCACCAGGATGAACAAAATAACGAGAGCTTTGTGCCTCCTCTAGAATCCTCTCCCTCCGGCCATCAATGTTAGTAACACATAGACGACCCTGAATTCTCAAAACACCATGCTCGCCAGTAGTAACCTCTTTGGTACCACCCTGTACCATTGTCTCCCGAAGCTTCGCTATGTACGGATCATCAAACTACCGAGCCTTAATTTTACCCAATAACGAAGACTGAGCGACCACATGTGCTAGAACTCGACGAGGCTCTGAAAGGTCTAATCTCACTAGGAGATTAGACAAGGACTGAATGTCCAAGGCTAGAGGTCTCTCCTCTGCTGCAATATAAGCCAAGCTACCCATACTCTCCGCCTTCCTGCTCAAAGCATCTGCTACCACATTTGCCTTGCCCGGATGATATAGAATGGTGATATCATAATCCTTCAGCAACTCAAGCCACCTGCGTTGCCTCAAATTAAGATCCCTTTGTTTGAACAAATGCTGCAAGCTGCGGTGGTTTGTATAAACCTCACAGGACACCGCATAAAAGTAGTTCCTCCAAATCTTAAGAGCATGAACAATCGCCGCCAACTCTAAATCATGCACATGGTAATTCTTCTCATGAACCTTCAGTTCGCGCGAGGCATAAGCATTAACTCTCCCCTCCTGCATCAAAACACATCCCAAGCTAATGCGCGAAGCGTTGCAATACACTGTATACATCCCTGAACCGAAAGGCAATACCAGAACTGGTGTTGAGGTCAATGCTGCCTTGAGCTTCTGAAAGCTTGCCTCACACTCGTCAGACCATTCAAATGAGGAATTCTTTGAGACAATCTGGTCAGTGGAGTTGCAATGGAAGAGAACCCCTCCACAAATCGGCGATAATAGCCTGCTAGGCCCAAAAAGCTCCTGATCTCTATAGCTGAAGTAGGACGCGACCAACTCTAAACTGCCTCGGTCTTCTGAGGATCAACCTTGATACCCTCTCCAGATACTGCATGCCCCAGGAATGCTACGGAATCCAACCAGTACTCACACTTGGAGACTTAGCATATAGTTTCTATTCCCGCAAGGTCTGGAGCACAACTCACAAATGCTGCTCGTGCTCCCCTAGGCTACGTGAGTAAATCAAGATGTCATCAATAAAGACAATAACAAATGAATCAATATACAGTTTGAACACCCTATTCATCAAGTCCATGAATGTTGATGGGGCATTAGTCAAGCCAAAGGACATCACGAGGAACTCGTAGTGGCCATATCTCGTACGAAAAGTAGTCTTCGGAACATCTGAGGCCCGAATCTTCAAATGATGATATCCCGATCTCAAATCAATATTATAAAACACCCGAGCACCCTACAACTGGTCAAACAAATCATCAATGTGCGGCAAAGGATACTTATTATTAATGGTGACCTTGTTCAACTAGCGGTAAACAATACACATCCGCATGGACCTATCCTTCTTCTTCGCGAATAGAACTGGAGCCTCACATGGCGATACACTCGGTCTGATGAAACCCTTAGCTAAAAACTCCTCAATCTACTCCTTCAACTCCTTCGGATCCATACGGTACGGAGGAATAGATATAGGTTGGGTGCCTGGAGCTAAATCAATGCAGAAATCAATATCACGGTCCGGAGGCATGCCTGGAAGGTCTGAAGGAAATACATCAGCAAACTCTCGAACCACTGGCACTGAATCAATCTTCAGAGACTCGGCGGTGGTGTCCCGCACATAAGCAAGATAGGCCAGACAACCCTTCTCGGCCATATGTCGAGCCTTCAGGAATGAAATAACCCGACTGGCTGCACTAAGTGATGACCCTCTCCACTTCAGCATAGGCAACTCGGTCATGGCTAAAGTAACTGTCTTTGCATGGAAATGTAGCACGGCATGATAAGGAGATATCCAATCCATGCAAAGAATAACCTTAAAATCAACCATGTCGAGCAATAAAAGGTCGACTTTGGTCTCGAACCCACAGAACGTGACCACACAAGACCGATAGATCTGGTCTACCACCACAGAATCACCCACATGAGTTGACACATATATAGGAGAACCCATGAATTCGCAAGGAGCATCCAGAAAATGAGAAAATAATGCTGAAACATATGAATAAGTGGATCCTGGATCAAATAAAATTGAAGCCTCTCTACAACATACTGAGATAATACATGTGATCACGGTGTCTGAGGCCATTGCATATGATCTGGCCGGAATGACATAGAATCTAGCTGGAGTACCGGAAGGCTGAGCTCCACCAGAGTGAACATGAGATGCCTGACCTCCCCCTGACTGGCCTCCAACTCTAGCACGACCCCTGCCGACCTGTCCTCCACCTCTAGGTGGCTAGATTGCTGGTGCCGAAACCATCCGCTGATAACCCTGTTGTACGGCCTTCCCCAAAACCTGGGACAATGCCTCCTCATATGACATGGCTTTACACACTCGTAAAAACCCCCAGGTACCATAGTCTGCTGCCCCGAAGAAGAACCCTGAATGGCTGGAGGGGGATGTGGGCCCTCTAGCATAGCACTGAAGTAGGGGTCAGAGGATCTCGAATGACTGGGATAACCACTGGGTCAACTCTGAATGGCTGGACGATGGTAGGAACGCTCTGGCATGGTGCTAAAATGAGGCCTCGCTGGAACACCTCGGGGAGGTTGTGGAGGTGCTAAATATGAAGGCCTGATGGGCTAACTAATGCTGATGTGACCTCTGCCCCTAGCTAGGGCACCTCTGAAATCTCCGGAGAACCTAGCCCTCTTATCCTACTGCCCCTGCTCCCTACTGCTCGACTGATACCCCTCGATTCTGCGAGCAATCTCTACCACGAGCTGATAAGGAGTACCCATCTACACCTCTCGGGCCATGGTGGCCCTAATACCTGGATGCAACCCAGCCATAAATCTCCGCACCCTCTCTGCATCAGTAGGTAGTATCATGAGTGCATCGCGAGACAACTCTGAAAATTGGGCCTCATAATCTGTCACTGACATCTATCCCTGCTCTAGCCGCTCAAATTGATACCGTAACTCTTCCCTCTCAGAGGGTGGGATATATCTATCCAGAAACATCTGCGTGAACTGCTCCCAAGTGACAGGAGGAGAATCTGCTGGCCTGCTGAGAATATAGGACTGGCACAACCTACGAGCTCTGCCCTCCAACTGGAAGGTAGTGAAATCCCCTCCATGGGACTCTAGTATCCTCATGTTGTGCAGTCTGTCCCTGCACATGTCCACAAAGTCCTGGGCATCCTCGCCTCGCTCACCCTCAAAGACTAGAGGGTGCAATCGAGTCCATCTATCCAATAACTTCTTGTGGATCACCGTCCATAGCTGGTCTGGGCTCAAGTGCTGCTGCAATAGGCTAGACCCCACCCACGGGCAGTGTACCCAGGGTATGATGTAATGCTGCTGCCTGGCCTGCAGCTTGGGAAGTAGGGGTCTGGGCTCTACCTCCCGCCTGAGAAGTGGCAGGATCTGCTGGAAATAAACCAGTTTGGGACATAGTGTCCAGAAATCTCATCGTACGGCCATGACTGCCTGGAAGCATGGGGCCGTCATGAAGTCTACAGGAGCAGGATCTGCTGGAGGCACCTCGTCCTGCTCTTCTATAATAGGGTCCTCTGGTGGCGGAACTAGAGTAGATATGGGACGCCCTCGTCCCCTACCACGGGCCAGTGCCCTCCCCCTGCCTTTGTCGTGGCCACGGACATTGGGGGTAGCGGCCCTTCCCGAGTCGTGAACATGAGATGCACGCGTCCTCACCATCTGTGAGAGAATAGAAGAATGATTTTAGTAAATCAATGAATGCACGATAGAATAAGAACAAAGAGAGGTTTCCTAACACCCTATATCCTCCTAAAGATAAGTGCAGACGTCTCCGTACCTATCCGTAAGACTCTATTGGGTTTGCCCGTGACTCATGAGACTTAATTGAACCTAGTGCTATGATACCATGTTGTCACGACCCATAATCCTAACTTAGGCCGTGATGGCACCAACAGCGGGGTCAGGCAAGCCAACACTCAGTTTACGAAGGGTTCCTTCTTATTAGTTTAAACATTTCTACATAAACTCTGTTTTTAAAATTAAGACATAAATTGACAAGGATAATTAACAAGTTTTTAATCAGAAGTGGTCGTGCGGAGGCGTGAGCCAATATATATACAGACCTGCAATCCATAATAGCTATCACGTGTGTGCTAGGAACTACTGTCACAAGTCCTACGGGAATACTAACATAATATACAAATGATATAATATATAGTCCCACTGTCTTAAGGAAATAGACGGCAAATAAGAAAAAGAATCCCCATGGTGCTGCCGGAGATCGCCAGGAGAAAGCAGCTCACCGTGAAGTCCGGTCCGTCTAAAATCAAAATCAAGCTCCGGTCCGACAACCAGATGCACCAGCCTCAGAACCTGTACAATTAAGTAGAAAAGCGTAGCATGAATACATAAATATATATGTAACCAGTGAGTATCCCGCCTAACCTCGAAGAGGTAGTGACGAGAGGTTGACTGGACACTTACTAAGGTCCAACAATATAAATCAACAGAATATGATGAAAATAGTACACATGTAAAGGCAGCGAAGCAGCAATTATATATAACTCACTGAAATCTAAGGAAGTACGGGAAATAAATACACAATTACTACTTCCCCTTCCCCCAAATATCTACTAAAACAGTGTCCATGAACTTAGTAACAAATAAATCATGTGCATACAGGATAAGGACAATTGGTCGGAGTCATAAGATAGTCAACGAACTGAACTATAAGTGCACCTTTACATAAAGTACTCACATCTATGCACTGCCGAGGATTGAACAGCCCGAACCAAAAGTACATCTTCCAATCCGCCGTGTCGTACGGCCTCGTTCCCATAAGAGTGGGGGAAATCACACACCGCTCGCGGAATGTAAATTGTGAAGCGGTCACATGCACACACACCATTCCTTTTTAAATTATTTTTCAGTAAACAATTCCTTACAAATTTTCTCATCCATGATCTCAGGGAAATAAGCCGTAGATAACATTAAATTTATTAAGAATATAGTTCATATTAAGTAAAACATAAGGCATTATGTGGACCTAACTACCCGGACATAATAATAATAGCCGCCACGTACGGACTCTCGTAACGTTGTACATACATAGCCCCCACAATTATCACATACAACATTTAAAAAACCTACGAGGCTAATTCCCTCTTATGAGGTTAGAGAGGAGACTTATATAGCGTCGCACCTACTCCCCGGGTCAAGAATGCACCCGAAAGTCCGAACTCGAACCCACGGACTCGAAACTAGCCAATGTTATACAAATATATCAATTTATATTCAAAGAATGGACTTCTTCTATTACTTAGTAAAATTCACCATTCTTGAAGAAATCCCAAAATCCAACCCCGGGCCCGCATGCCCGGATTCCAAAAATGCTCGAAGGAAACACTCACCCGTAACCTAAGGATCGTTAATATATGATTTTTGTATGAATTCATAGGCAATGCACGTGTAATTTTCTACATTTTCAAAAATCCTAGATTACTACTCCAAATCCTTAATTTACACTAATTAGGTTGTTAATTTAGCTTGTAATCCATGCATTAAACTAATATTAGGGTAGAATTTACTTACCTTCAATAAATAGGTCGTTTTCCCCTCTTGAATGCTGAAAATTGTCCCAAGGAAGAAGAAGAAGATGAGGAAAATGAGTTAAATCCCGCTATAGAAACACATTTCCCAATGGTCTCCTCTATGCGATCGTAGCCTGCGCAGTGTGATTGTAAGGCTCTAAATGACCAGGCCCACATGGGACTTCTATGCGAACGCGGAGGGGGCTCTGCTAATGCACAGGGTAAGGAGTAGCTGGGCTGGGCCATGGTCGGGCTCTGTGCAAACACGGGGGAGGTGTGCGAACGCACTGGGTCTGGAGCCCAACCCACAGCGATCACGTTCCCTTTTTTGTGAATGCACAAGGCTTTCACCACCCCTGCCCAGTTCCTTCTTTGCGAACGCGGAGGGAGCCCTGGGAACGCACAGAAGGAAACCAAACCTGGAATTTCTGGTGTTTTGAATTTAGCTCCGAGGGGTCCGAAACTCACCCGAGCCCTTCGGAACCCCGTCCAAAGGCACTGTCAAGTCTGTATTCATGATACGGACTCGCTCGAATTTTCAGAACGTGAAAAATAACAATGGAACTAAGAATCCGATCCCAAAACCAAATGGAATCAAACTTTGAACCTTAAGTTCTAGAATTCACTAACAATGCGCCGAACCGACCTATACTACTCGAAATGACACCAAATTTTGCAGGCAAGTCATAAATGACATAACAGAACTATCGCCGGTCTCGGAATTCCGTTCGGACCTTGAGAAGACAAAAACACGTCCCAAACCACAATATTAACTTAAGGAAATTCTTATTTCGATATTGGGCGTCGAAATGCTCCGGGGTCATCCAAAACCCATTCCGAACATACGCCCAAGTCCGAAATCATCATACGGAGCTACCAGAACCATCGAAACTCGATTCCGAGGTTGTTTGCTCAAAATGTTGACCGAAGTCAAACTTGGCCTTAAAGGCCAACCTAAAGGAACCAAGTGTTCCAATATTGCTCTAAACATTTCTGAATCCCGGACCTCCCGCCCCCACAAGTCATAAATCACGATAAGCCGCTATGGGAAGTTTCATTTAGGGGAACGGGGTGGAATAATGCAAAACGACCGGTCGGATCATTACCCTTTCCCTCCGCGTTCACGTCCAAAGGGACGCGTTCGCATAGTGTTAAACTACCCAGGCCCCAGGCCCCTTACTATACTATGCGATCACGGCTTGACGGGTGCGTTCGCATAGGGAAACCTCCTAAGGATCCGTGTTTGCACCTGGTTCTATTCATTCGCATAGTGCATATCTGCCCCCCTCCCAATTTGTGGTGTGCATTCGCGTGGGTTACCATGCCTTCGCATAGAGCAAAAACTCAGACACCAGCAACAACAAAAAATACTAGATTTGCTAAGTCTAAATCACCCCGAGGCCTATCCTAAACTCACCCGAGCCCTCGGGGCTCCAAACAAAATATGCACACAACCTCAAAATCATCCTACAGACTTACTTTGTGATCAATTCGCCAAATTAACATCTTAAACAACGAATTTAGCATTAAAATCAAAGAAAATTCCAAAACTTCCAAAGTATCAAATTTCACAACTACGGGTCCGAATCATGTCAACGACTTCCGTTTCTTACCAAATTTTACAGACATATCATAATTATCATATTGAACCTGTACCGGGCTCCGGAACCAAAATACGGGCCCGATACTATAAATTTAAAATATAATCAAATTCTAAAAACTCTTATATTTTCAGAAAAATAGTTTCTTTCAAAAATTCATTTCTCGGGCTTGGGACCTCGGAATTCGATTCTATAAATGTAAAAGTAACTTTTCAGGTCTGTCTAATGCTTTACGTTCAGAAAAATTGAATGTTATAAGATAAGTAGGTAGTAGGTGACAAAAGACAAAAAGTAACTAGTAAATGCAAAAAAGATAAGTATCAAGTTAAAAAAATACAGCTCTTTGAAAAACATCAGCAGCAGATGCTGAAGTTAATTAGTTCATTTGTAAAAACATCAACACTTAATTTGCTGAAGTATTGCACTCAATAAGTAAAGAAACTGTTTATATAGCCAAAGAGTGCACCTAAACAATTTAACATCTATCAATGTAAAAGGAATTTTTCAGGTCTGCTTATTGATTTATGTTCAGAGAAATTGAATGTTACAAGATAAGTAGGTGGTAAAACAAGTATGTGGCAAATGCAAAAAGAAACAGTTTTTCTATAGTAAAAGCAAGTAGGTGACAAATTTAAATGTAAGATGAAGTAGCTAACAGAAGACAAAAACTAGCTAGTAAAATGCAAAAAAGATAAAGTATCAACTTAAAAAAAATACAGCTTTTTGAAAAACTGGAGTAGAAGATGCTGAAGTTATTTAGTTAAATTGTAAAAACTTCAGCACACAACAAGCTGAAGTTTGTCCTGAATTCATTAGTTTTACCATCATTAGATTTTTGAAAAACTTCAGCAGAAGATGCTTAAGTTAATTAGTTCATTTGTTAAAACTTCAACACTCTACATGCTGAAGTTTTGTCCTGGATTCATAAGTTGTTTCGTCATTAGCTTTTTGAAAAACTTCGGCAGAAGATGCTGAAGTTATTAAGTTAAGTTGTAATAACTTCAGCACACAACAAGCTGAAGTTTTGTCCTGGATTCAATAGTTTCTCATAATAAGCTTTTTGAAAAACTTCAGCAGAAGATGCTGAAGTTAATCAGTTCATTTGTTAAAAAATCAGCACTCTATATGCTGAAGTTTTTTTCGTGGATTCATTAGTTTTTTCGTTATTAACCTTTTGAAAAACTTCGGCAGAAGATGCTGAAAATTATTTAGTTAAGTTGTAATAACTTAGCACGCAACAAGATGAAGTTTTGTCCTGGATTCAATAGTTTTTCATAAAAAGCTTTTTGAGAAACTTCAAGAGAAGATGCTGAAGTTAATTAGTTCATTTTAAAACATCGGCACTCTATATGCTAAAGTTTTATCCTGGATTCATTAGTTTACTTGATGCTGAAGTTTAGCATGCTGAATTTCAACAGAAATATACTTAAATTTCATGATGAAAGAGACAAAACGTCTTTGTTTTCACTTACATCCTTGAAAAAAAAAGAAAAAAAATTGTTTTTCATTTATAAATTATACTATATTCAAAAAATTCACACAGAGTCTCTTCATATTCTCCATAGTCATCTCCTACTTGCTCTTCTGGAGTTTTCATAATCGCTATCTTGTTTCCACATTCCATGAGCCCATAGATTTGCAGCCAATTCTTTCCTGAATGTCGGCGCTTGACTTTGATCGAAATGGCAGACATCTTCTAGCTTCAACCGCATATCAATGAACTTAAGAGCAAATATACCACAATCAACACTGCAAAAAACAGGAAACAAGAATTGAAGAAGAGTTAACACAAGAAGAAAAAATAATAAACATAAGATGCATCGTAAAACATATGCCAAACACGTACTTGTTAACCTGTAGGGGTGTATTCATCCACTTAATTTTAAATTTTTTCACACGATTATCTGCCCAACTTTCATTGTGTGTCTCAAAGTTCAAGCATTTGAGGCATTGTGGGATCAACCAGGCATAAGTTTGACATGTTTAACCGCACTTTCATATGATTTATTTCTCAAGGAATCATACACATATATAGTTTTATCTTTAAAGATCATAATTCCAAAAAAGTAGTGCATTGATGTCTGCTTCCTCGTTAGCTTAAGTCGAAATGGAAAGAATACTTTTTTGGCATATGCATATGAGATACCACATGAGAAGTCAATGCCTCTTACGTCGTTGGCCACCTTTTCACCAGTTGATATATCAAGATACCATGTAAACTCAGTAAGTTCGTCAATCACCACTTCGTCTTCTTCTGTAGAAGCCTCGCATTCCTGTTTTTTGGATGTCCTCTTTCTCTTTGATTTGTTTTTTTTTTCTTCCGTTTTAAAATTTTCTCCTTCTCTTCATATGTAGGATGAAAACTACCCAGCTTATTCATATACTGATCAAAAGTAAATCATTTACTACACATCTTGATTTGGATAACTTGGAAGGTGATAGCAATATCGTTTGCAGAAGAAATATACACCCACTTCAATATGCTGCAATTGAACAACAGCAAAAGAAAATATGTGAAATAATAAACTTCAGCATGCATAAGTATGAAATTTAGAAAAAACGCATTACAAAACTACAAATTGCATGACAAAAACTTAAGCATATAAGTACGAAATTTAGAAAAAATGCATTACAACTAGAAAGTAGAAACTGCATGACAAAAACTTATGCATATTCAGTTTGAAGTGTTAGGATATAATCTAAAAAACTGCAGCATGTTTGACTTAAAAATTTAGAAAAAAAAACTAGAAACTGCATGTCAAAACGCCAGCAACATTAGACTGAAGTTTTATAAAATAAGCTAAACAACTTCAACAGTTTTACTGTAAAAATAAGCCGAAGTTTACCAAATTACAATACAAAAACTTTACTATAAAAATAAGCTGAGGTTTTGGGAAATACAATTGAAAACCAAATCAAAAAAACAAACTTAATAACTTACTTCATCAGAAAGATCAGAGTTAGGATCCACGATCTCGGTAAATAATGACTTTTGAATATCAATTCCAGCTAATCTGAATGGCTTGGAATTATATTCACTAGCATCCGTCTTCAACCAGTCGGTAAATCTTTCCATCAATCCACTCTCTTGATCGACATAATGGATGGGACACCTTCGTGTAGTGTTTCCTTCTTTCCAATCTTGCCCCTTCGCATTTGTTTAGGAACAACGTAAGGAGATTTCAACAAAATACTCTCCATACGAATCATTTTCCCTTTTTTATCTTGTTTTCTTTTTGGTTACTCTTCCTGCTGTTCCGTCACAACTAACTGCTGCATTTCAGCACCAGAGGAAAAAATCCACAACCGTGGTGCCAAATATTCGGAAGAAGTATTTGAGAGAGGACGAGTACCTTGATGCCCCTCAGGTTCCCAGGATGTTACGATCTTCTTGTCTCTCTTCACCAACAACAATAGCAGCAGAATTACCTTCTGAACCAGCCTCTTCTGTACTACCCAGCGAAAATGAACATAATTTGAAGTTGGGGATATCACTGGTGTCACTCATAACATTAAGAGAAATGGAAATATTCCTTCTTTTAGGATTTGGAAGAAGTTGTGATGCATCAGATGATATCTGCAAAAGCAAAGAAAATATATACATAAATACAACTAATACAAAACACACATGAGGCAAAACAAAAACAACTTGTAATCGAATTGCAGAAAATAATTACCTGGTCTAAGTGTTGCGACACAGAAGATGTTTGCATTCCAACGGATACACTTCCATTAGCATGAGATATGCCTATATATTCATGCAAAAAAAATATTACTAAATAATACTGACTAAATTTTATAAAATAATACAAACAAACTTCACACCTGTCTGTGAGCCAACAGGTGTGAATAGATGTATTTCTCCTTTTTCATATAGTCGAAGAAGCTCACCAATTTCTTTTTGAGCTGCATTGAATCCTTCTAAATAATCATCAAAAAACATACCAAAAAAAATTAAAGTATGTAAAATTTCAAACTGTAAAAAATATACTTGGATCAAATGTAATAAATTTGTGATCTATAGAATACCTTGACGTTTGTCTTGCACTGTGGTTTCGCGAGACTGAATGCCTTTGTTGATATCACCAGCTCCAGGTTCATTCAATTGTTCAGCAACATCGAGGAGCACTGCAGTATTCTCTGAAAGGATTTTCTCAGCTGTATCTTCATTCAATTCAAAAATCACTAGAGAGTCTTTCAGTTGTATTAACTTCCACAGCATATTCATAAAGAGGGGGGACGGATCAATGACCTATATATATATATATATATATATATATATATATATATATATATATAGAGAGAGAGAGAGAGAGAGAAACTTTATACCTGTAGTGTAAATGTTTTTGTTTTTCTACACCTAAAATTTCAGCGCAAACCGATCACCTCCCCGAATAGTGGTACACACATCACTCGATGTCCGTTCTTCAGTACCAACAGGTTCATGATCTCCATCGCCAATCAAATTGCCTTTTGCAATATCACTTCCCAAAGCACAACTTGGTGCATGTTCTTCATCATCAACAACTTGATCATCTACACCTTTCTTGCTTCCTACATTCATAGTTGATAACTATTCCTGATTTCCATCTTTGCTCAGTCGATCAACACTGGGACGTTCGTCGTTAAATTGTTGTTCAACACATTGATCTCCTTCAAGAGCCACTTCCTCACATGTAACATTTTCATGTGCTTCATCATGAGCAGCATTAATATTCGATAAATGTTCGAATGAGTTGTTCATCCTATCATATTGTCGATACTTCATCAAATCAAAATCGACATCGTCCTTTCCATTTGATTTGTCGACAATCTTAAACAACTTTTCAAACTTCTCATCAAAATATTCCTAAAAAAAAATTACTAACAATGATTAATCTGAATAACATTAGCAGAAAAAAGAGTTCTCTATAAATTAGCTTACCTTGACTTTTACAAAAACCGCATCCACAATAGCAGATCGCTCATCCTATTTAAACTGCTCAACAACATCTTTTGCAATTATGCGTCTTTCTTCTTCTGCATGCCTTTTAACCTCACTCGTTACCCTCTAGTATAGAGACACAGAACAAAACTCAGGTATAAAAGAATGCTAAAGTTCAACAAATACAGAACACAAACTTCAGCTACTACAATGCTGAAGTTCATCACAAACAGAACAAAACTCCATGTATAGAAGAATGCTGAAGTTCAGAAAATACATAACACAAACTTCAGCTAGTAAAATGTTGAAGTTCATCACAAACAGAACAAAACCTCAGCTACTAAAATGCTGAATTTCATCACAAACAGAACAAATTATATCCAATACCTCAAACGTCCGATATTTCTATTTAATACAAAAAAATTATATTATGAAAATAAAATAAAAGCAATACGTCGACATATTAACAAGACTACAAAATTAAAAAAACATTCACTTACAACATGATTACTGAAATAATACTCATGAAGTTCTCTAAATTTAGGTTGTCCCACACATTCATAACGTAACATCCTGGGAACCTGAGGGGCATCAAGGTACTCGTCCTCTCTCAAATACTTCTTCCGAATATCTGGGAACGCTCATAGAACCAAACACACAACGTATATGGAAATCCACCAACATTATACTCAGTTGAATGATCTTTGGACTAGTTGTCCAATGCATGTTTCATTGACGTAATGAGCTTCTCATAAGACACATTACCCCAAGGATAATCAGCACAAGCTTTATCATCTTCGACAATAGCTGCATAATCCTCCAGCATAGTTGATTCATTCTTTTTTCCAAACAGAATAGACCCCACAAGAAGAATTTCCATAAGTTTCACACCATCTTCATCGCTCTCACATATGTGTTTCAAATTCACATCATTCTATTGAATTTCATTCTGGGACATAAAATCTCGAACATCCTTCAAGGTCACACCCTTAGACTTCCCAAAATAGCGCTTTAGAATCTTTCTCTCTCGTTTACATGGTTTTTCAACATTATGTGCAGATCCCCATACCGCACATAATGTGAAAGTCTTTAAGGGTGAACGATATATCACGCCCAAAGTTCCTGAAACTAATGGAGTCTCAATCATTGGTGAATATTCAAGAAAGACACAAAGAATGAACCAACTTCATGCTGCATTTGAAGTTCTCCATAGCAAAAATATACTAAAATGTACCATTATTGAGCTTATCTTGTTGTTCAAGAGTCAAGAAAGTTGTGATAAAACACTTCAAATCGTGGTTCCCCTTCCAGTAAGCACGGCAGTTAAACCAATATCGAAACTCAAAATATCTATCCCCTGGTCTTGTAGGTGGAGCAACAGGGACTGAAGGATCTTTTGATATTCTACGTTGTTTAGATGCTTTAGCTTCTTAGGATCTTTAGGTGCTTTAGGATTTGTAGGTGCTTTAGGATTTGTAGATGCCATCTGTTCAACGAAAGTAAAAGATAGCAAAAATAACGTCAGAACATTATCAAAAAAATCAGTTAAAAACTTCACGTCTAAGAAGACTGAAACTCAGCAAATATAAAACAAAAACTTGAGCTCCTAAATGCTGAAGTTCACCAAAACAAAAACAAAAACTTCAGCTCCTAAATGCTGAAGTTCAGTAAAACCAAAACAACACGTCACCTCCCTAAAAATGCTGAAGTTCACCAGTTATAAAACAAAAACTTCAGCAAAGCAAAAATTTAACACCAATAATTAAACACAAAAAACAAAAAACTTCATCTCCGAAAATTAACGTATCCTTGAATTATTATAAACTTCAGAAAATACAAATTAAACTCCAAAATTAATGCTGAAGTTCATAAAAAATATAACAAAAAACACAAAACACAAAACAAAACTCCAGCTCCCTAAAATTAAGGTATACATGATAGTATCATCTATTTAACTCTGAAAATTTTTAAAAATTTTGACGTCTCCAAAAATCACTGAAAAATTTATAGAATGTTCATCAAAAACACAAATACACATTCAACAAAAAATTAAAAATACAATAGTAAAAGTAAAACTAATGCACTAGTCAAACTAAACCATAAGAAACTATCGATTCAACTAACATGACTATCAAAAGCAAAAACCAGAAATTAAATCATAAAAATTAATACTACAATAAAACCCAGAAAGTTAATGCAATGTACCTGCGATTATATGTAATATTGTTGGGGAACAAACAGTTGGAAAATCAATAAAGAATGACGAAAATTGTTTGATTTCAGAGACAACGCCAAGAACGGGAGAGAGAGAGAGAGAGAAATTGCTTGAAGAGAAACTAGAGGACTAGGGTTTACTTGAAGAGAAAGTACTCTTTTAATAAAAAGGGCAAAATTGTCTTTTTAAAAGGCTTTTAACAAAAAAAACAGAAAAACAAAGCGGCTACAGGTTAAAAAGGGGCGACCAAATAGGGCGCCCTGTGCAATTTTTACTACCTTTTAAGGCTTAACAGAAGTCTCCTTAACTTAATGGGCCACGAACAGGGTTTCGAGCCAAAAATGTTTTGCAAAATAAAGATTCTTTTTTTATGTTTTCAAATAAGATTTCAAATCTGAAAAAAAAATAATAACAAACTGGACAAACTTATAGCTTGTTTAGACAATCTTTTCCAAAGCCAAAAGGTTTTTTTCCTCCCACAAAATTGCTTTTTGTTTTCTTAAAGTTGAAGTGTTTGGCCAAGTTTTTAGAAGAAAAAGAAAGTATTTTTGAGTAGAAGCAGAAACTATTTTGGAGAAGTAAAAAAAGGTAATTTCTCCCAAAAATCCTTTTTTTGAAAAGCACTTTTAAAATAAATTCACTTAGAAGTACTTTTTAGAAGCTTGGCTAAACACTAATTGTTGTTCAAAATTATTTTTCATATTAATTAGCCAAACTGAAATTACTTCTAACAAAACAAAACACGTTTAAGAAAAAACACTTCTCAAAATAAGATAATTTTTAAAAGCTTGGTCAAATAAGCTATTGATCTAACACCTTGTTTACCCTTAAAATCGGATAACAATTAAATTTATAAGTAATTTTAAGGATATGTGATTTCACTTGGCACAAACTGAGAAATATGAAAATTGATATTAGAAAGTAACTGTAAAAATAAAGCAAACAAATGTAATGCGCAGCTTTTTGCCTCAAGCTAGATCGCCCTCGAAGCAACTGAGTATATTATTGAAGAGTAAGAACTGAACAACTGAATAAGGGAACTTAAGAGAGAAAATGTTATATATTTCTTTGTTATGCGTGAATATGTTGCTTATAAAATGATTAGAACCCCCTTTATATAGCGTAGGAGTTCTACTTATGGTACAATTCTAAATACAGTAAAAAAATCTTATGATTGGAATTATCCGGCCTCGACTTGATACGTGTCGAGATTCCCGCTGAGATCCTCGCTCGATCTCGGATATTTTGGCTTATCGTTGCTCGAACCGATAAACCCCCTTCGACCTCCGTTCTGCTCGGTCTCGATCTTGACCGATCGTCATCCTTGTCCGACTTTCGAATTAGGGGTTCAACAACATAACTTAATATTGAGGCTCGATGCAATATGAGGTCAAACCGTGGCGTGATGACCCAAAAGGTCATCCCGTATATTTCTAGCTAATTTTGTTTATGAGGTCATGAAAACCTCCTTCTATCTCACCTCAATTTACGTGCGCAGCCCGGGTGTGTAGCCGGGAAGACTTTATGTGGAAAACTGATAAAAATGATAATTTTGTATTAGAAATTTGAATAAAGCTGACTTCGATCAACAATTTTTGTAATCGTACCCAGAACCGTGATTTGACGGTCCCGGAGGGTCCGGAGGAAAATATGGGACCTGGGCGTATGCCCGGAATCGAATTCTGAGGTCCCAAGTCCGAGAACAAATTTTTAAAGAAAATTGTTTTCTGAAAAATATTAAGGTTTTTGAAAATGAAATTTGAGGTGAAACCTGTGATATCGGGCTTGTATCATGGTTCCAGAGCCCGGTACAGGTTCGATATGACTTATATGTGTTACCTGTCAAATTTGGTAAGAAACGGACTTAGTTTGACGTGATTCGGACCTTAAATGCAAAACTTAATGTTTATAGAAGTGTTGAGGAATTTCATTGATTTTTAGTCTAATTCATCGTTTTAGTGTTGTTTTATGTGGTTTGAAACCTCGAGTGAGTCTGTGTTAGGCTATATGACTTGTGTGTGTGGTTGGACGAGGTCCTGGGGACCTCGGGTATATTTCGAATGCTCATCGGGTGATATTAGAACTTGGAAGGACAGCTGAACCATTGCTGGTTCTGGTGTCTCGCACCTGTGATGGACCTTCCGCAAGTGCGGCGAGGAACTCGTACGTGCGGACTTTGCCAAATCACCCAGTCCTCGCAGGTGCGGTTTGTTTTCCGCAGATGCGGCCAATTGACCGCAAGTGTGACCCTAGGCCTTATAGTGGGTTTTCGCACCTGCGATGGTATTTCCACAGGTGCGGGACCGCAGGTGTCGTAGGTGCGGATGTCCTGGGCAGATTCTTATAAACGAGGGTTAGCCATTTTCTTCACATTTTGAGCTTGGGACTTCGGATTTGGGAGCGATTTTGAGGGCTTTTCACGCAAATCTAATGGGTAAATGTTCTTCCACTGTAATTAATTATATTTGATGAATTAGTTCTTGTTTTTATCATTTAATTTGTGTTTTGGGTTGAGGGAATTGTTGGTTTTGAAAGAAAACTTCTAAAATGAAATATCATTATTTGTAAGACCAAATGTTAACGGAATTGAATAAATTTAGTATGGGTGAACTCGTATCGGAATGGGTAATCAGAATTCGTAAAATTTGTCGGGTTCCTAGGTGCAGGCCCGGGGGTCGACTTTTTTGTCGATTTTTCTAATATTCTAAAGATTTAGACTGTATTATTCGGAATAGTTCCTTATACGTTTTATATGCATTTTGAAGTTGTTTTAGTTAATTATTGAGCCGTGCAAAGGCCTTCCCGCCCGAGAAGTCTATTTTTGAGTACCGGGTTATCGTCTTTGAGGTAAGTATCCTGCCTAACCTTGTGTGGGGGAAATACCCCTTAGGGTTGAGTCTTCTATGTTGATTGTAGTCCGCGTACGCGAGGTGCGTACTCGGACTTATTTGCAATTAGATTGCCCTTTAGGGATTTTAAGTCCTTATGTTACCCGTGTATGAATTGAAATTGTTATATCTGAATTTCATGATTTCTAATTTTATCTCTCCCTGCTCAAATTAGAAGTAATTGCCTAGAATTCCTTGTTTCTTATATGATCTTAATTGACTTAAATGAAGACTTTGTTTTTCCTACTGTTATACTATATCTTTCTTCATACGCTGCCTATGTGACAAAAACTAGTATAATCTCGCCCTATAAATGTCTAACAAGTAATTGGAATATCTATATCTTGGTCAAGCATGCCTGTGAGTCGTACATTGTGATTTAAATGATTTTCCCCTTAAGTATGTAACGACCCGGCCTGCCGTCCCGTGAGATTAACCCTGTTTCCCCCATTTCTTCTTTATCATATATTCTTAGCATGTTTATGTTGTGTTGGGTCAGTTGGTTTGGGTTCGGGGTGGTCATGGAGAGAATTGAGGCACTTAGTCTCTTAAAGTAGCCTAATAGTTGAAAAAGTCAACTGAGAGTTGGCCTATTGGTAAACGACCTCGAAATGCGGATTTTATGGCTCGGATAGCTTCGTTAGGTGATTCGGGACTTAGGAGTGTGTTAGGAATGAAGTTTTTATCTCCTGTTTAGAATTAGGCCTTAATTGGCGAAAGTTAGTTTTTGGTGATTTCCGGTCGGCATTGGAAAATAGGCTATCGGGTCAAAATAGAATTCCGGAAGCTGGAACAGGTCTGTAATATCATTTTGGATATGTGTGCAAAATTTCAGGTAAATCGAAGGTGTTTTGGCTGGTTTCGGCATCGTTGGCGAAATTTAGAAGTTTCAAAGTTCATAGGTTTGAATTTGATGTAATTTTGGTGTTTTCATGTTTTTTTTGTGCTTCGAAGGCTCGACTAAGTTTGAATGATGCTATGGGGTGTGTATGTATGTTTTGTTTGGGCCCCGAGGGGCTCGGGATTGATTTCAGATGGTTGGCGGGGGTTTGAACTTAGGAAATTTGCAGCAAATGGATGATGGTGTAAAGCTACTGGTGTGGCCGCACCTGCGAATGGGCAGCTGCAGGTGTGACGCCGTAGGTGTGCAGGTGCGAAAGGAGGCTAGGCAGGAGGAGTCCGCATGTGCGAAGTGCTGGCCGCGCCTGCGAAGCAGCAGGTGCGGAGAAGAGATCGCAGGTGCGAGAATTTGGTTTGTTAGTGGGATTTCGCAGGTGCGCACCTGGGACTGCAAGTGCAGGTCCACAGGTGCGAGGAAAGGTCCGCAGGTGCGGATTAACTGGGAAGAAAAGTATAAAAGAATGCCTCCGTGAAAGTTTTGGTTATTCTACCATTGTTGGATGCGATTGGAGCTTATTTGAGGGAAAATTGACGAAAGAATTCGAGGGTCTTCAGTGGAGGTAAGTTCCCGGATTATAAAAGTCATTTCTATGCTATTTTGTTCGGATTAGGCTTGTAATTTGAAGTATTAAAGTAGAAAAAGTTTGGAAAAATAGGAGGAGGTTTGGAAAATTCTTTTGGCGATTTAGGTAGGTAATTGTGGTGTTCTTGGTATGTGTAGAATAGTGGGAGGACGAGGTTTCTAGTGATGTAAATTTTATCGAATTTCGAGACGTGGGCTCGGGGCTCGTGTTTGGCCAAATTTCGAGATTTTTGTATAAATTGATAGTTTTCGATTGGGTTGTGTTCCTTTAGCATATATTGATGATGTTGAACTGGTTTTGGTTAGATTCTAAGCAATCGGGAGCCAATTTAATGGGCAAGAGCATCGCGGATTAGTGTTGTGGCCTGGTGGAGGAAAGTAATGGTTATAAATCTTTTGTTGAGGGTATGAAACCCCGGACTTCATATTTCTCACTGTTTTTTTGAATGGCGCACATGTCGGATGACGAGTATGTGACGTGCACTGATTTTTGGGTTGGACTTGGTCCTCTCCGCGGCAACTATTGAGTTGCGTATTTTACTCTAAATCATATTGTAAGCTGATTTCTAAAGGCTATTGTTATATTTGCGCTATAATCCATGTTTGGGGCCTCGTGTCGACTTGTTTAGACCCCTTGGGGGCGTTTTACTACTATTTCCTCACTGTTTATTGATGATTTACACTCAGTCACATTGTGCTTACTGTTTTCGAAACTCAGCCTAGTTTACACTATTTTAAGATATAAAATGATGTTTTTGGGTCGAGTACCCCGTTTTACTGATACGCCTGAGGGGCTTTTGAGAGGTTCTGCAAGAGTGAGGCCGAGGGCCTGATTGTGGGGATATGATACGCCACGAGGTGGATTGATATTGGCGCTTGGGATGAAGGAGCCCCTCCGGAGTCTGTACACACCCCCAGTGAGCGCATGTACCTATTGAGTGCTGAGTGGCGAGTGATGAGTGATTGGGAGGCATTAGTGACAGTGATGTTTCCCTCGGGGCTGATACTGAGTGGCTGTGAGGTGCTGAGTGATTTTCTGCCCGAGGGGCGATTTATGGTTCATGTTTTTTCCCGAGGGGCTACTTATGATTTATTTCTTTTTTACACTAAATCTTTCGGTTTGAAATTTTTAAAAAACATATTTTTTAAAGGATTTTTCTGAAGTTGATTTTAAGGCACGATGATTTCATATATCTATGTATATACTGTTGAAAAAAAAGGTTGTGCATATTGTGAATTGATGATATTTATTTTTATGTGTATCTTGCCTCTTAGACTTGATTTATTTTTATTACTACTGAATTAGCATACTCACATTACTCCCTGTATTCCTATATGCATATTCAGGTGCAGGTACCGAGCATTAGCTATCTATTCCGTGCGGAGCCGGAGTTCGGGATATAGAGGTAGTTGTTCAGTGTCCGCAGCATCTCTGTTCTCCCTTCTTTGTTGTATCTAGCTATTCGTTTGGAGGTTTTTATTATAATAGTATACCTTTTGGCATATTTCTCTTAGATGCTCATGATATGTTGACTCCGAGTTTCGGGGGTTGGTTGGAATTTTTAACTGTTTATGTCCTAATGGATTTAGTAAATTCTATATACTTTATGAAATGCTTGCAATTGGTTGGGATTTTGGAAAGAAACTGTAAATATGTGATTATTGGCTAGCCTAGTTCCACGATAGGCGCCATCACGGCCGGTTTAGGACTTTGGTGTCGTGACAAGTTGGTATTAGAGCCTAGGTTATATAGGACTCAACTGTCATGAGCAGGTTTAGTAGAGTCTCGTGGATCAGTATGGAGACGTCTGTACTTATCTTCGAGAGGCTGCGGAACCCTTAGGAACAATCTCATTTTCTTGAATTCTGTCGTGCCATTTTTGTTGATTCCGAAAATCTAAACTTATGTCGTTTCCTTCGCTCACAGATGATAAGCGACCAACTAAACCACCGAGAGGTCGAGGCCGCGGTCGAGGCCATGGTAGAGGTAGGGGGCCAGCCCGTGCAGCAGCAAGGGTAGTTCCAGTTGATCCCCCTAGTGTTCAGGGTCAGATTCCCGCCACAGATAATCCAGTGGGGCTGGCTCAGGAACCGGAAGTGCCTATTGTTATCCCAACTCTTCAGGAGACCTTGGCCAAGATCTTGACGGTGTGTACCACCCTTGATCAGGTCGTTGCCACTACTTCTCAGGCCGGGGGAGGCAGTCAGACTCCAGTTGACCGGACACCTGAGAAAGGTACTCAGGGCCATCAGTTATCGGGGGTGGTTCCAGCCCAGCCAGTTGCTCTAGTTCGGGACTTCGTGATTCCGGCTATGCCAGAGGAAGAGCAGCGTAGACTGGAGAGATTTAGCAGATTACAGCATACGACATTCAGTGGTGCCGAGGGCGAGGATGCCCAGGGATTTCTAGATAAGTGCTAGAGGATGCTGTGTACTACTAGGATTTTGGAAACCAGTGGGGTCTCATTTGCTACATTTCAGTTTTCTGGTGCTGGTTTCACTTGGTGGGAGTATTTTCAGAGGCGTAGGCCTGTTGGTTCAGTACCCCTCACCTGGCAGCAGTTCTCCACTATCTTCTTGGAGACGTATGTACCTCAGTCTCACAGGGAGGAGTAGCGCAGGCTTTTTGAGCAGCTGCATCAGGGAGAGCTATCAGTGATGCAATATGAGAGGAGGTTTTCGCAGTTGGCTCGTCATGCTACCGAGTTGGTCCCTACCGATAGGGAGAGGGTTAGGAGGTTTGTGGATGGCCTCACTTATCAGCTCCACCTATTAATGACTCGGGAGAGAGTATCAGATGCTTCATTCGAGCAGGTTGTTGACATTACTCGAGATATTGAGTCGGTTCGCCGCCAGGAGCGGGAGGAGAGGGAGGCCAAGAAGGCCTCGTGGATTAGGGAGTTCTAGTGGTACTCCCTACATGGGGCAGTTTCAGCATGGTAGAGGCCGTTCAATCAGGCCTCCTCAGTCAGTCCGCCCAGCTTATGGTGGTGCATCTTCAGGGAATGGTCCCCGTTGTTCTAAGCCAGGGCGTACTTCATTTGGTGCCCTGCCATCTCAGAGTGCAGCTCGAGCACCACCAGTTCAGGGTTCTTCTATGCATGAGTCTTCCAGTGGCCGTTCTGGTGCCACAGGTTTCTATCAGTCCCCGCCTCCAGCTCTAGGGAGTTATTTTGAGTGTGGAGAGTTCGGGCACATGTAGAGGCAGTGTCCCCATCGTCCCGGTGGTTTTTCTCTGCAGAGGGGCCAGCCCTCGACTTCAGCTCCAGTTACTTCACCACCCGCCCAGGCAGCCAGGGGTGGTAGTCAGTTAGCTAGAGGCCGCCCTAGAGAAGGAGGTCGAGCAAGTGGCGGTCAGGCCCGTATGTATGCATTTCCAGCCAGGCCAGATGATATGTCCTCCGATGAAGTGATCGCATGTATTGTCTCAGTTTGTTGTCGATATGCTTTGGCTTTATTTGACCCTGGTTCTACATATTCCTATGCTTCTTCATATTTTTCCCATTTTCTTGATATGCCCCGTGAGTCTCTAGTTACCTCTGTTCATGTGTGGACTCCGATGGGCGAAACGGTTGTTGTGGACCGTGTGTATCGGTCGTGTATGATATCTATTAGGGGTCTGGAGACCCGAGTGGACCTATTATTACTCAGCATGGTCGATTTTTATGTGATATTGGACATGTATTGGTTATCTCCGTGTTATGTTGTTCTTGATTGTCACGCTAAGAATGTGACCATAGTTATGCCAGGATGTTCAAGGGTTGAGTGGAGAGGTTCTTCTGAGTATATGCCTAGCATTGTGATTTTCCTACCTGAAGGCTCAGCGCATGGTTGAGAAATGGTGTTTATCTTATCAGGCTTTCGTGAGAGATGCCAGTGGTGAGACTCCCACTATTGATTCGGTTCCTGTGGTCCGTGACTTTCCGAGCGTGTTTCCTGCAGACCTGCCAGGCATGCCACCTGACAGGGACATTGATTTTTGTATTGACTTGGTGTCAGGAACCCAGCCTATTTCAATTCCACCTTATCATATGGAACCAGAGGAGCTAAAGGAATTAAAGGAGAAGCTTCAGGAACTCCTAGATAAGGGGTTCATTCAGCCTAGTGTGTCACCTTGGGGTGCACCGGTGTTGTTCGTAAAGAAGAAGGATGGTTCTATGCGTATGTGTATTAATTATCGGCAGCTGAATAGAGTTACGATGAAGAATTGGTATCCCTTGCCTCGTATATATGACTTGTTTGATCAGTTGCAGGGTGCCATGGTATTTTCCAAGATTGAGTTGCGTTCCGATTATCATCAGTTGAATATTCGGGGGCAAGACATCCCGAAAACTGCTTTCAGGACTAGATATGGTCATTATGAGTTCCTCGTTATAAAATTTGGGCTGACCAATGCCCCAGGAGCCTTTATGCACTTGATGCACAGTGTATTTCGGCCTTATCTGGATTCTTTCATCATCGTGTTTATTGACGATATCTTGGTGTATTCCCGATTTCGGGAGGATCATGAGCAGCATTTGAGAGTTGTGCTTCAGACCTTGAGAGAGAAGAGATTATATGCAAAATTTTCGAAGTGTGAGTTCTGGCTTGGTTTAGTAGCATTCTTGGGGCACGTGGTGTCCAGTGAGGGTATTCAGGTTGATCCGAAGAAGGTATAGGCGGTGCAGAGTTTGCCTAGACCGTCATCAGCTACTGAGATTCGCAGTTTCCTTAGTTTGGCAAGGTACTACCGGCGTTTCATAGAGGGGTTTTCATCTATTGCAGCATCTATGACCAGACTGACCCAGAAGGGTGCTCAGTTCATGTGGATTGAGGATCGTGAGGAGAGCTTCCAGAAGCTCAAGTCATCTTTGACTACAGCGCCGGTATTGATTTTTCCTACGGGTTCAGGTTCTTATACAGTTTACTGTAATGCCTCGAGAGTTAGCCTTGGAGCTGTTTTGGTGCAGGATGGTAGGGTGATTACCTACGCGTCCAGGCAGTTGAAGGTGCATGAGAAGAATTATCTAGTGCACGATCTTGAGCTAGTAGCTATTGTTCACGCCTTAAAGATTTTGCGTCATTATTTGTATGGAGTGCATTGTGAGAATTTCACTGATCACCGTAGTTTGCAACATCTGCTTAAGCATAAGGATATGAATTTGCGTTAGAGGAGGTGGTTGAAGCTTCTCAAGGATTATGACCTCACTATTTTATATCATCCGGGGAAGGCCAATGTAGTGACCGATGCCCTGAGTCGCAGAGCGGAGAGTTTGGGGAGTCTAGCCTACCTTCCAGTAGCAGAGCAGCCATTATCCCTTGATGTTCAGGCTTTAGCGGGTCAGTTGGTGAGACTGGATCTATCAGAGCCCCCGCGGGTATTGGCTTGTATAGCCTCCAGGTCTTCTCTTTACGATAAGATTAGAGCACGCCAGTATGATGATCCACATTTTCTTGTTCTTCAGGACAGGGTCCGTCGCGGTGATGCCAGTGATGTGGTTATTGGTGATGATTGTCATGAGGATACAGGGCCGTATTTGCGTGCCCAATGTAGATGGGCTTCGAGATTTGATTCTAGCTGAGGCCCATAGTTCGAGGTATTCCATCCATCCGGGTGCCGTAAAGATGTATCAGGATTTGAGGGAGCATTATTGGTAGAGGCGGATGAAGCAAGATATTGTTGATTTTGTGGCTCGGTGTCTCAACTGTCAGCAGGTCAAGTATGAGCACCAGAGACCAGGTGGATTGCTTCAGATATTTGATATTCTGGAGTGGCAGTTGGAGCGGATCACCATGGACTTCGTAGTTGGACTCCCACGGACTTAGAGGAGGTTTGATGCTATATGGGTTATTGTGGATCAGCTGACCAAGTCCGCACACTTCATTCGTATTGGTACTACTTATTCTTCGGAGCAGTAAGCTGAGATTTATATCAAGGAGATTGTCCGATTGCATGGGGTTCCAGTTTCTATCATTTCCAACAGAGGTACTCAGTTCACATCTCAGTTTTGGAGAGCCGTAAAGAGAGAGTTGGGTAATCAGGTCGAGTTGAGCACAGCGTTTCATCCTCAGACCGACGGGCAGTCGGAGCGTACCATTCAGATTTTAGAGGATATGTTGCGTGCATGTGTCATTGATTTTGGGGGTTCATGGGACTATTTTCTGCCACTAGAAGATTTTGCATATAATAACAGCTATCAGTCGAGTATCCAGATGGCTTTGTATGACGCTTTATATGGTAGGAGGTGCAGATCTCCGGTTGGTTGGTTTCAGCCGGGCGCGGCTAGTCTATTTGGCACAGACCTGGTTCAGGATGCGTTGGGTAAGGCGAAGTTGAATCATGAGTGGCTTCACACGGAGCAGTCTAGGCAGAAGAGCTATGCGGACCGGATGGTCCGGGATGTGTCTTTCATGGTTGGGGATAAGGTGTTGCTGAAGGTGTCACCCATGAAGGGTGTTATGCGGCTCGGGAAGAGGGGAAATCTGCGTCCCAGGTTCATTGGGCCATTTGAGGTGCTTCAGAGGATTGGGGAGGTGGCTTATAGACTTGCCTTGCCTCCCAACCTAGGGAGTATTCATCTGGTGTTCCATATTTCGATGCTACGGAAGTATGTTGGTGACCCGTCTCATGTTTTGGACTTCATAACGGTTCAACTCGAGGGTGACATGTCATATGAGGTAGGGCTAGTGGCTATTTTGGGTCGACAGGTCAGAAAGTCGAGGTCTAAAGATATAGCTTTAGTGAAGGTTCAGTGAAGAGGGCATCCGGTGGAGGATTCCACCTGGGAGAAAGAGCGGGAGATGCGGGACATATTTCCTCACTTATTCGAGACTCCAGGTATGTTTCTAGACCCGTTCGAGGACGAACGTTTGTTTAAGAGAGGGATGATGTAACGACCCAGTCGGTCGTCCAGTGAGATTAACCCTGTTTCCCCCATTTCTTCTTTATCGTATATTTCTTAGCCTGTTTATGTTGTGTTGGGTCAGTTGGTTTGGGTTCGGAGTGGTCATGGCGAGAATTGAGGCACTTACTCTCTTAAAGTAGCCTAATAGTTGAAAAAGTCAACTGAGAGTTGACTTAATGGTAAACGACCTCGAAATGCAGATTTTATAGCTTGTATAGGTTCATTAAGTGATTTTGGACTTAGGAGTGTGTTCGAAATGAAGTTTTGATGTCCGGTGCAGAATTAGGCTTGAATTGGCGAAAGTTAGTTTTTGGCGATTTCCGGTCGGCAGTGGAAAATAGGCTATCGGGGTCGGAATGGAATTCCAGAAGTTGGAATCAGTCTGTAATGTCATTTTGGATATGTGTGCAAAATTGCAGGTCAATCGGAGGTGTTTTGGTTCGTTTCGGCATCGTTGGAAAAATTTAGAAGTTTCAAATTTCATAGGTTTGAATTTGATGTAATTTTGGTGTTTTCATGTTGTTTTTGGTGTTTCGAAGGCTCGACTAAGTTTGAATGATGCTATGGGGTATGTTGTTATGTTTGGTTGGGGCCCCGAGGGGCTCGGGATTGATTTTGAATAGTTGGCGGGGGTTTGAACTTAGGAAATTTGCAGCAAATGGCTGCTGGTGTAAAGCTACTGGTGTGGCCGCACCTGCAGATGGGCAGCCGTAGGTACCGAGGTCCATGCGCAGGTGCGAAAGGAGGCTAGTTAGGAGAAGTCCGCAGGTGTGAAGATTTGATCGCGCCTGCGAAGCCGCAGGTGCGGAGAAGAGATCGCATGTGCGAGAATTTGGTCTGTCAGTGGGATTTCACAGGTGCGCACCTAGGACCGCAGGTGCATGTCCGCAGGTGCGGATTAACTGGGCAGGACAATATAAAAAAGTGCCTCCACGAAATTTTTGTTATTCTACCATTGTTGCATGCGGTTGGAGCTTATTTGAAGGCAAATTGAAGAAAGAATTTGAGGGTCTTCAGTGGAGGTAAGTTCTCGGATTATAAAAGTCGTTTCTATGCTGTTTTGTTCGGATTAGGCTTGTAATTTCAAGGATTAAAGTAGAAAAAGTTTGGAAAAATGGGAGGACGTTTGGAAAATTCTTTTGGCGATTTGGGTAGGCAATTGTGGTCAGATTGTGGTGTTCTTAGTATGGGTAGAATCGTGGGAGGATGAGGTTTATAGTGATGTACATTTTATCGAATTCCTAGATGTGGGCCTGGGGCTCGGGTTTGGCCGAATTTCAAGATTTTTGTATAAATTGATAGTTTTTGATTGGGTTGTGTTCCTTTAGCATATATTGATGATGTTAAACTATTTTTGGTTAGATTTAGAGCAATTGGGAGCCAATTTGAGGGGCAAGAGCATCGCAGATTAGTGTTGTGGCCTGGTGGAGGTAAGTAATGGTTATAAATCTTGTCCTGAGGGTATGAAACCCCGGACTTCATATTTCTCACTGTTTTTTTGAATGGCGCACATGTCGGATGACGAGTATGTGACGTGCACTGATTTTTGGGTTGGACTTGGTCCTCTCCGCGGCAACTATTGAGTTGCGTATTTTACTCTAAATCATATATTAAATTGTGTTCTAAAGACTATTGCTATATTTGGTCTATAAGCCATGTTTGGGGCCTCGTGCCGACTTGTTTAGACTCCCTGGGGGCTTTTTACTGCTATTTCCTCACTTTTTATTGATGATTTACACTCAGTCATATTGTGCTTACTGTTTTCGAAACTCAGCCTGGTTTACTCTATTTTAAGATATAAAATGATGTTTTAAGTCGAGTACCCCGTTTTAGTGATACGCCTGAGTGGCTTTTGAGAGGTTCTGACTGAATGAGGCCAAGGGCCTGATTGTGAGGATATGTGATCACGCTAAACTATGTCTTATAAAAAGTCTAAACGAGCATTGCAAATATAATCTGGGGTATTAAGCCCAGAGTCGATCCCACAGGGAGTTAACGTATCAAGCAAGCTGTCAGAATAAAAAACTTTCATTTGGTGTTGTTTAAACTACTATAACTGAATGAAAATATTAAAACTAAATATTAACTACAATAAGGTGTAAACAATTGTAATAAAGGTCTAAATTTATGGTTTCCCCCGTCGGTGAACTTCTTCTCGGATACTTCTTATAGTTTGATTAGTTGTCTCTATCAATCATGAACACTCTATCTACCATAAATCTCTCTCAAGTAATTATGATAATTTACTAGACGCACTCTCTCAAGTTACGCTAGCTAGATTGCATTACAGTTCACTTTAGATTGCACCCGAAGTATCGTTATTTCTAATCCAACTTCTAAACCCTCGGTTATGACTTTCGTCTATACTCCGGGAGTGATGTTGTTCAAACAACTACCTAAATATGCACTCTCTCTCAAGTAGATACATAATAAATAGGAACAGCTAATTGAGGGCCCTTCAATCAACTACAACAAGAACGTAGTTGAACAAATAGAGATTAATCAACCAATCAAAACTATATTAATATCACAATAAGTTTATCGCCCAACGGGTTCCACCAAACCCTAGATTAAAGAAATTATCTAAACATGTTTATAAGAATCAAACCCAAAATAACTTGCATAATTAAACAACAAAGTAATGAATAAAAGATGTAAAAATCAATGTTTAGCTTCTCTGAGCCCTATTCCACAGGAGTCTCTTGTCTCTAATGGCCTCCCCCTCTCCGAGTTGTGTTTTAGGGTCTATTTATATGTTTGGGATAAACCCTAAACATGTAGGAGACTTCTATTCCAACCGGGAAACACTTAAAATTCTTTAAAACTCGGAACTGACCGGACCTAGGGACCCAGGCGTTTGGGCTCAAAAGCCCCCTTAAAGCCAAGTCAGACCTGTAATTAGGGGCCAAACGCCCCACTAACGCCAGGGTCAGCCTGGCTTTATGGTCCAAACGCCCCACTAACGCCAGGGTCAGCCTTGCTTTAGGGGCCAAACGCCCGGATAACGCCTGGGTGTTTACTTTTCGACTCTGAAGCGTATTTTTTGACGTATTTGCCTCCATTTAGCTTGACTTCCATCTCCAATTCACCTACACATGAAATAAACTCCATTATACACATAAAAAGTGTATTTTTATCATTAACGCACATCAAATGCAAGGCATATAACGTGTTAAACCATGAATTCTAGCCACACATCAACACCCCACACTACTTTTTCTCGTCCTCGAGCAATCAAACTACACTCATGTACACAACTTATTAAGAAAATCCCTTAACAAATTATACCAAGAATTTTTTTAAAACAGTTCAAGGACAGAGGCGTGACATCTTCGTCTCAATAACTGACTCACATATACCATGATTTATTCACAATCCACTCACTACTCTAACATAGAGGTCAACAACATTACCTTTCCTTCGTGAATCATGTGCCCTCACGAAATCAAAGAGCTATTTCCACACACAATAAAATTTAAGAACACTTAGGAACTCAAGATAGAAAGAATTCACTCGCTCTCAAAAATAATATTCATATGCCACAAAAGATGCACCATAGGCTTGCCCGTAGTGTATTACTCTACTAATCGAGCTTATTCAGTCTAGGAACAAGTAGGACCTTATTTGGTTGTAATGTAGGCTGTGGTACGGGTAGGATACATTTTGATATAAGAGAGACTACACCTCCCTAAGCACTTTAATACATATACTTTAGCGCTCAACCTCAAACTTATATTAAGCCAAACTCCACCTTCACATCAATGTCATTACCCCGTACTTCTTTAAGCACAATTACATTAAGAGTCACCACATATCAAGGAATATATATATTTACACTTTTTTTTCTTCTTTTTCTCTTTTTTTTTTCTCAAGTGACTCTTACTTTTTCAAAACAGTGCACCTTTCTCCTTATTTCAATTGTTCCCCTCAAGAACCAACCTACCACCCCACACATTAATTTTTCCATATTTCATCATATTTCCAGTGCTTACGAGAGGTGACAAGGTTCAAATATATGATCAATTCAACCAAAGGGGTATGGCTTGTAATGTGGTTGCCAAAGAAACAGGATTATAAGATCAACGAGGTTAACTACGATACATAACAATTAGGTGGATAAAATATACATAGTTGGCTCAACAAAGAAATGCCTATATCACTCCCAAGACTGAACAAAACTACTATTTCGCTTTGCACACACACGGGGTAAGTTCTAGACATCAAATGCAATGCATAGAATAACATACAAACCTCTCACACACATGTCACATAGCTCACTCAGGATTGGATATATCACGACACTCCAGTCAAAGCAGTTAAGCAAATCTTAAGAATCCCTGATTTAAGGTATTTATCATGGAGTCAAAAAAATTGAGCCTAAGCGTAACAACCACAGTACTGACTATTCTCAAGGCATCAGAGTGTTCCGAGATATTGCTACGATTAATCCCTCAACCATGTGGTTACTACTCCTAAAAATTAAAAACTACCTACACCCGGTTCAATTAAAAACTCTTGGAAAAGAACCGTGGTCCAAAGAAAAACCAAGGGGGAATTACTACACTACTTAAAATGAAAAATTTTTTTGGTATTTTCTTTAGACTTACTTCCCTCAAGAGAAATGTCTAAGAGATCCATCGTTGGGAAGAGTCCCAATATTTCTAATAAATTGTTTTTTTTTTTAAAAACTTATTAGCAAGAAAATCTAAAACTACTAACAAGAAAGCACACTAAACACAACAAATCACAACAAATATGTACAACACCCCACACTTAAATCATGCAGTGTCCTCAGTGCATCACATATAGACAAAGTAATAAATAAAGTAAGGGGCAAGAAACTCCCTGATCCAAGTAGCTTCACCATCCTTTCCATTAGTTTTACTTCCCATGTTCCTTCGAGCAACTGCTTGAATCACTTTATGCCTCCACTTTAAACTTATGAATTGGATCCCAAGTTTTGAATCTGCTCTATGATCATGCTCCTGGTGTGGTGGAACAAATCTGCCTAGCCCAATAAAATAATATAGTAATCTGCGCTTCTTGGCCTTTCGACGAAATGTGTACTCCCTACTTTCTGGCAGGAAGAATTCCAGAATGTAGGCATCTTGTTCTTTATCCCTCAACTCATCAGGTGGTTCGGATAACTCTATTTGCATATCATCATCTCAACACCATGTGAAAAAATGGTTGGAGTGTGTACCAACATCCTCAATAATAATGACATTAGATTCAATAAAGTATGTATCATCGATGTCCTTGGTTAACTCTAGTATCTTTTCTGCCACATCGACATCCTCCGATTTCAGTTCCAACCTGGGTGGTTCTTCAATAGATGGATTGGCCGGCGGGTTCTCTCTTCCTCTATGTATAGTGACTCAAACTCAAGAGCCTTTGCCATACCCTTTTTTCCTCAAGTGCTAACACCCAATCTGCCATTTCTTCACCGTTCATATCATCTAGATTCATCAAACATTCATCCAAAGGGTACCCAACAGTCAGGGATGCATCATATTTTTCTGGGATCACATTCACAGCATCAATAAGAGAGCAGTTGGCGAACTCACTAGGTCGCCTCATAGACTTCTGCACGTTGAAAGTGATTTCTTCATCATTGAGCCTCATCTTAAGTTCACCAGTCTCACAATAGATAAGAGCTCTGCCTGTTGCCAAAAAAGGCCTTCCCAAGATTATGGGAATTTCCTCATCCACTTTGCAGTCTAATATCAGAAAATCAGCAGGAAATACAAACATCCCCACTTGCACCAATACATCATCCAGAATACCCGACGGTATTTTCACCGTCCTATCAGCAAGTTGTAGCAGCATGGAGGTGGACCTGGCTCTACCAATCCCCAGTCTTTTATATATGGCCAGCGGCATCAGATTAGTGCTGGCCCCCAAGTCACATAGAGCTTTGGTGAAAGCTAAGTTTCCAATGGTACAAGGAATTGTAAAACTCCCTGGGTCAGACAACTTTTCAGCAATAGGGCGCGTCACCACCGCACTACAAGTCTGAGTAAGGGTGACAGTAGCCAGATCTTGGAAGTCAACTTTTCTGGACATCAAGTCCTTCATCATTTTAGCGTAACCAGGCATTTCCTTCAACTCATTAACCAATGGGATATTTACCTGTATTTGTTTTAGCATGTCCAAGAAATTTTTGTGTTGTTCATTCTTTTGGTATTTGGCCAGCCTCTGAGGGAATTGAGCTGGCGGTCTCTTTTTCCCAGTGATTTGGGACTTTTCTTTCTCAGCCACCACCTCAACTACCGGCTTTTGGGCTATCTCCACTTCTTTTTCAGTCTCACTTTGTCACTGGGTTCTCCTTCAGTAGGTTGCACTGTTACCTTGGTCAAGTTTGTTGAATCATCAAGTTCAATCGGCATGGGTACCGATGTCTCGGCCTGTCTACTTTCACGAGCTCTTTCCAGTTCCAAGTTTAAGTCTCTGCCATTGTGGAGAGTCACTGCCATCAGCTGCCTTGGGCCCTGGTCCATAGGATTTACCTGAGTATCTGCAGGTAAAGTTCCAGGAGGACGATTGTTCACTGCCATAGATATCTGGCCCAACTGTACTTCAATATTTTTAATAGCTGCATCATGTACATCTACTCTCTCACTGATTTTGGCATTTGACCCAATAACCTGCTGCATCATAGCTTCTAACCTGGAAAACCCATCTTCTTGCTTTCCCCCCGGTTGATGTTGAGGAGGGTAGTATGCTTGTTATTGATTCTCATGGTTATAACCTTGTGGCCTCTGATACGGTGCTGAATTACCTTGTTGTCCCCTGACACCCATATTTCCACTGTTCTACTGTTGGTGGGGTGGTCTATATGGTTGAACGTGATGACCCCAGTTCTGCCCCCTTGTCTCTGGCTTCCATAATTCAACACATAATTCATATTTTCTGGATAAGGAGGGTGATGACATTCTGCATTCCAGTGATTACCAAGTGGTTAACTAATACAAGATGTGCATAATCCCCCATTAGTTGTGTCTACGATGTGTACCTGGTGCTTTTGTCCCGATTCTTTCACCTTCTTAGTAAGTATACTCATTTGTGTTATCAAGGTGGCCACATTCTCTGTAATAGAACTAGACGGATCGAATCGCACTGAGTGAACTACAGGAGTAACGGGTGCATTCCTTGTTGTCCATCCTGAATTCTGTGCTATTTTATCAAGTAAGATTTGACTTTCTCTCCACGTTTTGCTTAAGAACGCTCCACCAGCCGAAGCATCAACATTTGCTTTAACAGTATCAGCCAAACCCATATAGAAACGCTGCCCCAACATTTGCTCTAGAATACCATGATGTGGACAGATAACAAGCATCCTCTTAAATCGTTCCCATGTCTCTTGCAGTGTTTCAACTGGTTTCTGTCTGAAGCTCAATATTTCATCAATTTGTTGAGCAGTCTTGTTGGGTGGATGAAACTTGTTCACGAACTGTTTGACTAACTCCTCCCATGTGGTAATGGAATTGATGGGGAATGAGTTTAGCCAAGTCTGGGCAGCGCCAGTCACTGAGAATGGAAACAACAACAGTTTTATTGCCTCCTGAGTGACGTTTGGCTGCCTCTGTGTTTTGCAAATTGACCGGAAGTTTTTCAAATGTTGCTGGGGGTGTTCGATGTATGACCTTGAGAATAGTCCCTTGTTCTGCAATAGGTGCAGCATATTGTTTGTTCTGAGTTGTGTGTTGTGCCCAGTCATATAAGGGAGACTCTTCCCCTATTTGAGCGACTAGGTCTACCACATCATCCCCATTATTTTTCCGGTTGTGTGGATCTTCCATGTCGGTTTCAATTTTTTCAATTTGTGGTTGATGTTTGCTTTTCCTGTTCGTCCGGTTTAGGGCCTTGAAAACTTTCTCGGGGTCTGATAAGGCTTCATATACTTCACCAGTCCTCGATGAGTTTCTAGGCATGCACCTGCAACACGTTTGCAAACATTAAACTTTCAATGTAAAAACGAAAATTTAAAGAAAATTGACTATATTTCACAATTTGTATTTGTTCCAACTCAAATGATAATACCGTTAAGTCCCCGGCAATGGCGCCAAGTCTTGATCACGCTCAACTATGTCTTATAAAAAGACTAAAAGGGCATTGCAAATATAATCTGGGGTATTAAGCCCAGAGTCGATCCCACAGGGAGTTAACGTATCAAGCAAGCTGTCAGAATACTAAACTTTCACTTGGTGTTTTTTAAACTACTATAACTTAATAAAAATATTAAAACTAAAGAATAACTACACTAAGGTGTAAACAATTGTAATAAAGGTCTAAGGTTATGGTTTCCCCCATCGGTGGACTTCCTTCTCGGATACTTCTTATAGTTTGATTAGTTGTCTCTATCAATCATGAACACTCTATCTGCCATAAATATCTCTCAAGTAATTATGATAATTTAGTAGACGCACTCTCTCAAGTTACGCTACCTAGATTGCATTACAGTTCATTTTAGATTGCACCGAGGTATCGTTATCTCTAATCCAACCTCTAAACCCTCGGTTATGACTTTCGTCTATACTCCGGGAGTGATGTTATTCAAACAACTACCTAATTATGCACTCTCTCTCAAGTAGATACATAATAAATAGGAATATCTAATTGAGGGCCCTTCAATCAACTACAACAAGAACGTAGTTGAACAAATAGAGATTAATCAACCAATCAAAACTATATTAATATCACAATAAAGGTTACGTCCAGGCCTGTTGTTTCTCCGATCTCCACCGTATGGCTGGTATCGATCTATGTTTGACCGTGGTTCCCGGTCAATATCCCTTTTAAATCTGTCGATGTGCCTGATTGAATAAACGGACCCAGAAGAAGTCCTCAACTAGTCTTCCTCGACCCTAATCTTTAAGTGGTACTGATTGTGCACACCAGCCCAGGTGACAACTGGATATTCGATCAAGTTCAGCTTTAACTGTTACGAGGCCACCGAAATTCGTATGTTTAGTTCTTGAGTGAAAGCCTGAACGGACAAATCATCGGCGACCAGGGGTAGATCTATACGTTCCATTTCGAACCGAGATACAAACTCTCTGAGCATCTCGTTGTCTTTCTGCTTCACTTTAAAGAGGTCCGACTTCCTAGTCTCGACCTTTATGGCTCTAGCGTGTGCTTTGACGAAAGAATCCACGAGCATGGCAAAAGAACAAATGAGTTTGGTGGAAAATTGTGGTACCATATCATCGCCCCTTTGGTAAGGTCTCTCCAAATTTCTTTAGCAGTACGGACTCGATCTCATCGTCCTCCAGATCGTTCCCTTTTATTGTGCATGTGTAAGAAGTGACATGTTCATTGGGGTTGGTAGTTCAATTGTACTTGAGAATTTTTGGCATACAGAATTTCTTTGGAATGGGTTTAGGACATACGCTCGGGGGGGTGAAGGGTTTTTGCACGAACTTCTTTGAATTCAAACCCTTCAAAATTGGTGGTGACCCCGAAAATTGATCAACTGTGGAATTATATGTTTCTACTTTCTTGTCATTTTCTTCAATCTTCTTCTCCCCCGATTCGATATTCTTTTTCATTTTCTCGAGCATTTTCATGATAGCGGGATCAGTCCCTGATTCATTCACGTTTGACCTTTCCAGCACTAGTTCGGCCTTGCGAACAACTTCTTGCGATGTCTCGGGCTTGACCCTACTCAGTGCATGGTTCTGATTTTGGAGTTTTGCTATTGCAGCTTGTTGAGCCAACAACATTTTTAATATTATTTGAAGGCTGATACCGTCCTCTTCGCCTCCATGTGCATTCTGACCGGTTGATCGAACGTCTCTACGGACGCTATTTTCGGGGTCGACGGGTCAATTTTGCATTAATGGCAACATGGAACTGACATTGATATGGTCTGTAACTGGTACGCCCTCGAGGTCAACTAGAGGCACTTTTTTCCCTGGGGCGGCTATGTTATCATTTTCGCCATGAAAATTGAGGCCATTGTCGATGTATGTGGGTTCTGCTTGAGAGTTCGACATGCTGATCCTGTAATAAAAAATGCTTACAAGAACAAGTGTAAAGCAGTATGTGTTACAAAAATTAGTACCAGACAATTACTATTATCCTTAGCCCCACAGTGGGCGCCAAACCATTTACCCTTAAAATCGGATAACAATTAAATTTATATGTGGTTTTAAGGATATGTGATTTCACTTGGTACAACTGAGAAATATGAAAAATGATATTAGAAAGTAACTGAGTATATTATTGAAGAGTAAGAACTGAACAAAATAAGAGAGCTTAAGAGAGATTGCTATATATTACTTTTTTATGCGTGAATATGATGCTTATAAAATGATTAGAACCCCCTTTATATAGCAGAGGAGTTCTACTTATGGTACAATTCTAAATACAGTAAGAAATTCCATGATTGGCTAATTATCCGGACGCGACTTGATACGTGCCGAGATTCCCGCCGAGATCCTCGCTCGATCTCGGATATTTCAGCTTGATGTTGCTTGACCAGGAAAACCCCCTTCGACCTCAAATCCGCTCAGTCTCGATCTTGAATAATCGTCGTCCTTGTCCGACTCTCGATTTGTGGGCTCAGCAACCTAACTTAATATTGAGGCTCGATATAATATGGGGTCGAACCGTGATCTATCATGATCCAACCTCGATTAACCACTAGAAGGCAAGGCTCGTTTTGATCGTATACACACCTACCACCTCCACCCTTACATAGAGTTTGAGTCATCAAGGGGGTAAAAATGTTAAATTTTTTCCAAAATTGATGAACATATTTTTCAAATATCAAAATAAATGATGCTTACACAATTATTAATAAGATGACAAAATACACGCGAAATTATTTTTATGGAGCAGGAAACAAATAAAAGTCAATATTCCTTGTTATTTAGTTCGGTTTTCTCAACAGTTAATGCCGGTTCGAATTAGGTTGAAAAATTAATTATTAAATTAAATCTGTGAAAAAATATCAGTTGCGTTATTGTAACAATCCGACCGGTCGTTCTGATAGTTTAGCCCCGTCTCCCCTATTTCTTCTTCATTCTTGTATGGTTCAGCTTTTTTATGTTGCGTTGCGTTGATTGGTTTGGTTTCGGAGTGGTTGTGGAGAGAAATGAGACACTTAGTCTCTTAAGTTGGTGATTTAGTTGGAAAAGTCAACCAGAAGTTGACTTATAGGTAAATGTTCTTGAAATGTGGTTTTTGTGGCTCGAATAGCTTCATTAGGTGATTTGGGACTTAGGAGTGTGTTTAGAATGTTATTCGGAGGCCTGGAGTAAATTTAGGCTTGAATTGGCGAAATTGGATTTTTGGCAATTTCCGGTCGGCAGTGGAAATTTACCTATCGGGGTCAGAATTGAATTCCGGAAGTTGGGGTAGGTTCGTATTGTCATTTGGGTTGTGTGTGCAAAATTTCAGGTTATTCAGACGTGGTTTGAGTGGTTTCGGCATTGTTTGAAAATTTCGAAAGTTTAGAAATCCGAAGGCTTGAATTATGGATTTATTGGTGTTCCGATGTGGTTTTGGGTGTTTCGAGGGTTCGACTAAGTTCGGGTGATGTTATAGGAGGTGTTGGTAATTTTGGTTGAGGACCCGAGGGGCTCGGGATGATTTCGGATGGAATTTGGGAGGTCGAACTACTGAAATAATGCTGGTGTGATTCTTCTGGTGTGGCCGCACCTACGGATGGGGAGCCGCAGGTGCGATAATCATGGGTGCGGAATGAGCATCGCAGAAGCGGAAGTGAAGACCTGGGCAGTTAGCGCAGGTGCAGAAGAGTAGTCGCACCTACGAGCTCGCAGGCGCGGGTGATGGTCTGCATATGAGAAGTCGACGTTTAAGTGATTTGTCGCAGGTGCGCCCCTGGGACCGCAGGTGAGTCAGTAGGTACGAGGGAGGTTCCGCAGGTGCGATTTTCGCTGGGCAGGTGGTAATAGTTAACTTCACGAAATTTTGTCCTTTCTTCACCATTTATGTTCGGACTTAGAGATTTTCGAGAGGGTATGAAGAGGGATTCGAGGGGTATTACCTGGAGGTAATATTTTTTAACCCAATACTCGATTCTATGATGATTCCCAACTGATTGGACATGAAATTTATGGGAATTAAGGAAGAAAATTGAGGTATTAGAGCTTGAAATAGGAGACTTTGATTTGAGGATTTGAGGGGACTTTTATTTTCGGATTTTGATGTGTTTGGTATGTATGGACTCGTGAGAGTGTAAGGATTCTAGTTTTGCGATATTCATCGGAATCCGAGACTCGGGCCCGGGGGTCGGGTTCAGCCAATTTCGAGATTTTTGATTTGATTTGATAATTTTCTTGTGGGCTTTGTTCCTTTAGCATGTATTGATGTTAAGATTTTGATTTTTTGACAGATTCGAGGCGACTTGAGGCCGAGTCGAGCGGCAAGGGCATCGCGGAGTAGATTTTCATCCGGTTTGAGGTAAGCAATGATTGTAAATCTTGTCCTTAGGGTATGAAACCTCAGACTTCGCATTGTATCACTATTTTGGAGTGGCGCACATGCTAGATGATGAGTGTGTGGCATACACCGTTGGGGGATTGTGACTTGGTCCATCCTGTAGCAACTAATAAGTTGCATATTTGATTTCAAATCATATGATACTTTATGTTTTAAGGAATATTAATATGTTTTGGGTTGAATGCCTTATTTGGGGCTCGCGCCAAGTGTTTGGACCCCTTGGGGGATTTTTACTCCTATTTCCACATTGTTTTGATTTGAAATTTACACTCAGTCATGATTTTACCGGATTACCGTTTAATCAAGTTTCATTACTCCACTTTGATGCATATGAAAGATGTTTTGGGACGAGTTCCTTGTTTTTCACTGATAGCCTGAGTGGCTTTTGAGAGGTTTCTGACTGAGTGAGGCCTAGGGCCTATGATATGAGGATATTATGGGATCGGGCTACGCGCCACAGCATGTTCCACTATTTATGATATATGCGAGGTTGAGAGCCTGAGTGATTATGCCACGAGATGTCTTGTTATAGCGCTTGGGCTATAGGAGCCCCTCTGAAGTCTCTACACCCCCAGTGAGCAGGTACCTACTAAGTGCGAGTGCCGAGTGACGAGTGATTGGGAGGCATGAGTGACTATGAGGATTGCCCAAGGGAATGATTCCGAGTGATTGTGAGTCATGTTGAGTAACTGATTCCGAGTGATGTTATGCCTAAGGGGCGGTTTATGAAATATGTTTTTGGCCCGAGAGGATATTGATGATTTCTGTCATTTTTACACTAAATTCTTCTTGAATTACTATAGAAACTGTTGAAAAGTACAATTTCAAAAGATTTTTACTGAAATCGGCTTTAAGTGTTACGTATTGTCGTATCTACGATTTTCAAAGAAGAACGGTTGTTGATGTGGATTGATGACTTGTGTTTATGTGTTTCGTATTTATGAGACATTATTTACACTCATTACTACTGAGTTGTCATACTCACATTACTCCCTACACCTTGTGTCCAGATCCAGGTGCTTGAGCACAGTGAGATGTTTACCTATCCTAGGGACTCTCAGAGTTTTTTCGAGGTAGCTGCAGGTGTCCGCAGCCCTGCATTGTCCTTCTTACTTCTGTAGTAGTTGCATCTCCTAGACTTATCTTGTATTAGAGATACTGTGTCAGACTTGTACATTTTCTTTAGATGCTCGTGACCAGTGACTCCGGGATTTTGGGTTGTATCTATTATTCGGCATACCTTAGTCTGTCTAAAAATGCTGAAATGAAACTTTTATGAATTATCAGTTTAGAAATAATATAAATGAAAAGTTCTTTATGTTTTGGAAATTGATTTGGTTGGCCTAGTATCATGATAGGCTCCATCACGTCCAGGGTAGTTTTGGGGTCGTGACAAGTTGGTACCAAAGCCTAGTATTACATAGGACTCACCGGTCATGAGCAGGTTCATTAGAGTCTTACGGAGACGTACGTACTTATCTTCGAGAGGTTGTAGAACCCTTAGGAAAAATCTCGAATTTCTTGAATTCTGGTCATGCGAATCTATTGATTCTGGAAACTAAACTTCTATTTTTTCATTCTCTCACAGATGGTGAGGACACGCACTACCGGACAGGGCGATCAGCCACCAGTGGGACCCATGAGGGGTCGAGGCCACGGTCGAGTCCGTGGTAGGGTAGAGGTGCAGCCCGCGCAGCTGCCGGGGCAGTACCCATAGACCTGCCTGTTGTTCCAGACCACGTCCCAGCCGTAGATGTTCCAGTGGGACAAGCTCAGGCACCAGATATGCCTATTGTTATTCAGGGTCTTCAGGAGGCCTTGTCCTAGATTCTGACTGCATGCAGTAGTCTTGCTCAGGCGTTCGTTGTTTCTACTTCAGCAGCTACTTCCCAGGCAAGGGGAGGCACTCAGACTCCAGCTGCCCGTACACCTGAGCAAGTTATTCAAGGACTTCAGACACCGGAGGTAGTTCCAGCCCATCCAGTTGCACCAGTCCAGGATTTTGTGCTTCCAGCTATGGATGATGACGAGCAGCGCATGTTGGAGAGATTTGGTAGGCTTCGGCCTCCGGCTTTCAGTAGTGCTGAGGGCGAGGATGCCTAGGATTTCTTAGACAAGTGTCAGAGGATTCTTCGTACAGCAGGGGTATTGGAGACCAGTGGGGTCTCATTTACTACCTTCTAGTTCTCAAGAGCTGCATTTACCTGGTGGGAGGATTATGAGAGGCGTAGGCCCATTGGTGCAGCGCCCCTTACTTGGCAGCAGTTTTCCACTCTCTTCTTAGAGAAGTATCTTCCAAAGTCCCGCATAGAGAAGCTGCGCAGGCAGTTTGAGTAGCTGCGTCAGGGTGATATGACGGTCTCATAGTAGGAGATGAGGTTTTCAGAGCTTGCCCTTCATGCTATTTGGTTGGTCCCTACATAGAGATATAGGATCAGGAGATTCGTGGATGGCCTTGCATATCAGCTTCGTATTTTTATGACCAGAGAGAGGGTATCGGGTGCTACTTTTGTGCAGGTTGTTGATATTACCCAAGAGATTGAGTCGGTTCGTCGCTAGGAGCGAGATGAGAGGGAGGCCAAGAGGCCTCCAGGATCTAGTAGTTTTGGTGGTGTTCCTCGAGGGGACAGTTCCAGCACGACAGAGGTCGTCCATTCAGGCAGGCTCAGTCAGGCCGCTCAGGTTATCGTGGTGGATCCGCTGGTCGTGTTCCTCACAGTTCTCATCAGGGGAACCCATCATTCAGTGCTCTTACATCCAAAAGTTCATCTCGAGGACCATCGGTTCAGGACTCATCTATGCCTGATTCTTCAAGGGGTTATCCTGGTGCTAGGGGTTCCCTTCAGTCCCCATCTCCACCACCGAGAAGTTGTTTCGAGTGTGGAGAGTTTGGGCACGTGTGGAGGCAGTGTCCTCGTCGTCATGGTAGCCCGCCTCAGTAGAGGGGCTAGCCCTCGACTTCAGACCCAGTTACTTCACCACCCGCCCCGCCAGCTAGGGGTGGGGGTCAGGCAGCCAGAGGCCACCCTAGAGGGGGAGGTTGATTAGGTGGAGGTCAGGCCCGTTTTTACGCACTTCCAGCCAGACCAGATGCTATGGCCTCAGAACCAGTGATTACAGGTATTGTTTTAGTTTGTCACCGAGATGCTTCGGTCTTATTTTATCCCAGTTCCACGTATTCCTATGTTTCATCACATTTTTCTCATTTTCTGGATATTCCCCTTGAATCTTTAGTTATATCTATTCATGTGTCGACTCCGGTGGGCGATACTATTATTGTGGACCGAGTGTATCAGTCATGTGTGATATCTATTTGGGGGTTTGGAGACCCGAGTGGATCTGCTATTGCTTGGCATGGTTGACTTCGATGTGATATTGGGCATGGATTGGCTATCTCTGTGTCACATTGTTCTATATTGTCACGCTAAGGCCGTGACTTTAGCGATTCCGGGATGTACGAGATTCGAGTGGAGAGGTTCTATTGATTATGTGCCGAGTAGGGCGGGTGATTTCATACCTGAAGGCTCAGCGTATGGTAGAGAAAGGATGTTTGTCTTATTTGGCTTTTGTGAGGAATTTCAGTAGTGAGACTCCCATTATTGATTATGTTCCTGTAGTCCGTGATTATCCGGACGTGTTTCCTGCAGATCTGCCGGGCATGCCACCCGACAGGGATATTGATTTTGGTATTGAGCTAGTGTCGGGCACTCAGACTATTTCTATTCCAGTGTATCGTATGGAACCAGCGAAGTTGAAGGAATTGAAAGAGCGCCTTCAGGAACTCCTAGATAAAGGTTTCATTTGGCCTAGTGTGTCACCTTGGGGTGCACCGGTGTTGTTTGTGAAGAAGAAGGATGGTACCATGAGAATGTGTATTGACTACACACAGCTGGACAAGGTTATAGTCAAGAATAAGTATCCTTTGCCTCGCATTGATGATTTGTTTGACCAGCTTCAGGGAGCTAGGGTGTTCTCTAAGATTTATTTGAGATCCCGGTAACATCAGCTGAAGATTCGGGATTCAGATATTTCCAATACGGCTTTTAGGACCCGTTATGGCCACTATGAGTTTTTGTGATGTCTTTTGGGCTGACCAATGCTCCATCAGCGTTCATGCATCTGATGGACAACGTATTTCAGCCATATTAGGATTCCTTTATTATTGTGTTCATTGATGACATCCTGGTGTATTCTCGCAGCCAGGAGGAGCATGCTTAGCATTTAAGGGTCGTATTACAGAGATTGAGGGAGGAGAAGCTTTATGCAAAGTTCTCCAAGTGTGAGTTTTAGCTTGGCTCAGTAGTTTTCTTGGGGCACGTGGTGTCCAACGAGGGTATCCAGGTTGATCCGAAGAAGATAGGGGCGATATAGATTTGGCCCAGACCGTCCTCAGCTACAGAGATTAGGAGTTTCCTTGGTTTGGCGGGATATTATCGTCGCTTTGTGGAAGGGGTTTTCTTCTATTGTTTCACCCTTGACCAAATTGATTCAGAAGGGTGATCCGTTCAGGTGGTCTGACGAGTGTGAGGAGAGCTTCCAGAAGCTCAAGACAGATTTGACCTCAGCTCGAGTGTTAGTATTGCCATCAGCTTCATATTCTTATACCGTGTATTGTGATGCCTCGAGGATAGGCATTGATTGTGTTTTGATGCAGGAGGTTAGGGTGATTGCCTACGCCTCCCGCCAGTTGAAGACTCATGAGAAGAATTATTCGGTGCATGATCTCGAGCTAGTAGACATTTTTCATGCCTTGATGATTTGGCGTCATTATTTGTATGGGGTTCATTATGAGTTTTTTACTGATCACTGTATCCTGCAGCATTTGATTAAGCAGAAAGACCTGAATTTTTGTTAGAGGAGATGGGTGGAGCTTCTCAAGGACTATGATATCACGATTCCATACCATCCGGAGAAGGCCAATATTGTGGTTGATGCCTTGAGTCGCAGGGCATAGAGTTTGGGGAGTATAGCATACCTTCCAGCAGTAAAGAGACCATTAGAACATGATATTCAGGCCTTAGCGGTCCAGTTTGTAAGGTTGGATTTATCATAGCCCCACTGGGTATTGGATTGTGTAGCCTCCAGGTCTTCTCTTTATGACCGCATCAGAGAGCGCCAGTGTGATGACCCACACTTGCTCGTTCTTCAGGATAGAGTCCGGCAAGGTGATTCCAGGGATGTAGTTATTGGTGATGATTGTGTTATGAGGATGCAGGGTCAGATATATGTGCCTAATGTAGACGGGCTTCGGGAGTTGATTCTTGAGGAGGCCCACAGCTCACGGTATTCCATCCATCCGGGTGCTGCGAAGATGTATCAAGATCTGAGGCAGCATTATTGGTGGAGGCGCATGAAAAAGGATATTGTTGGATTTGTAGCTCGGTGTCTCTACTGCCAGAAGGTTAAGTATGAGCACCAGAGACCCGGTGGATTGCATCAGAGGTTGATTATTCCTGAGTGGAAGTGGGAGCGGATCACCATGGACTTTGTAGTCGGGCTCCCACAGAATTCGAGGAAGTTCGATGTTATATGTGTTATTGTGGATCGGCTGACCAAGTCTACTCACTTCATTCATGTTGGTACTACTTATTCTTCGGAGCGGTTAGCTGAGATTTATATCCGAGAGATTGTTTGGTTGCATAGTGTTTCGGTTTCCATCATTTATGATAGGGGTACCCAGTTTACATCGCAGTTTTGGAGGGCTGTGAAGGGGGAGTTGGGTACTCAGGTTGAGTTGAGCACAACTTTTCATCCCCAGACAGCGGGCATTCCGAGCGCACTATTCAGATTCTAGAGCACATGTTGCGCACTTGTGTTATTGACTTTGGGGGTTCATGGGACCAAATCATGCCACTCGCGGAGTTTGCATATAATAATAGTTATTAGTCGAGTATTCAGATGGATCCATATGAGGCTTTGTATGGGAGGAGGTGTAGATCTCCGGTTGGTTGGTTTGAGCCGGGTGAGTCCATGCTCTTGGGTACGGATTTCATACAGGATGCTTTAGATAAGGTAAAGTTGATTCAGGAGTGGCTTCGCACGGTGCAGTCAAGGAAGAAGAGTTATGCAGACCGGAAGTTCCGGGATGTATCTTTCATGGCTGGGGAGAAGGTCCTGCTGAAGGTGTCACCCATGAAGGGTGTTATGCGGTTCGGTAAGAGGAGAAAGTTGAGTCCCCGGTTCATTTGGCCTTTTGAGGTGCTTCAGAGGGTTGGAGAAGTGGATTATAGACTTGATTTTCCACCTAGATTGTCGAGTGTGCATCCGATATTTCATGTTTCCATGCTCCGGAAGTGTGTTAGTGACCCGTCTCATGTTTATGACTTCAGCACGGTTCAGCTAGAGGGTGATATGTCCTATGAGGTAGAGTCAGTAGCGTTTATCGGTCGTCAGGTCAAAAGATTGAGGTCTAAGGATATAGCTTCAGTGAAGGTGCAGTGGAGAGGGCAACCGGTGGAAGAGGCCACCAGGGAGGCCGAGCGGGAGAAGCGGACCGAGGGCAGCCGGTGGAAGAGGCCACCTAGGAGGCCGAGCGGGAGATGCGGACCGATATCCTAACTTGTTTGAGACTTCAGGTATGTTTCTAGACCCGTTAGTGGATGAACGTTTACTTAAGAGGGGGAGAATGTAACGACCCGGCCAGTCGTTCCGAGAGTTTAGCCCCGTCTCCCCCATTTCTGCTTCATTCTTGTATGGTTCAGCTCTTTTATGTTGCGTTGGGTTGATTGGTTTGGGTTCGGAGTGAATGTGGAGAGAAATGAGACACTTAGACTCTTAAGTTGGTGATTTAGTTGGAAAGTCAATCGGAAGTTGACTTATAGGTAAATGATCTTGGAATGTGGTTTTTATGGCTCGAATAGATTCATTAGGTGATTTGGGAATTAGGAGTGTTTTCAGAATGTTATTCGGAGGCCCGAAGTAAATTTAGGCTTGAATTTGCGAAATTGGATTGTTGGCGATCTCCAGTCGGCAGTGGAAATTTACCTTTCGGGGTCGGACTGGAATTCCAAAAGTTGGGATAGGTTCGTATTGTCATTTGGGGTGTGTGTGCAAGAGTTTAGGTTATTCGGACGTGGTTTGAGTGGTTTCGCCATCGTTGGCGAATTTTGGAAGTTTAAAAATCCTTAGGTTTGAATTATAGATTTATTGGTGTTCCGATGTGGTTTTGGGTGTTCCGAGGGTTCGACTAAGTTTGGGTAATGTTATAGGAGGTGTTGGTAATTTTTGTTGAGGCCCCGAGGGGCTCGGGATGATTTCGTATGGAATTTGGGAGGTCGAACTGCTGAAATAATGCTAGTGTGGTTCTTTTGGTGTGGCCGCACCTGCGAATGGGGAGTCGCAGGTGCGATGATCGCGGGTGTGGAGTGAGCATCGCAGAAACGGAAGTGAAGGCCTGGGCAGTTAGCGCAGGTGCGGAAGATTAGTCGCACCTACGAGCCCGCAGGCGCGGGTGATGGGCCGCATATGCAAAGTCGACATTTAAGTGATTTGTCGCAGGTGCGCCCCTAGGACCGCAGGTGAGTCAGCAGGTACGAGGGAGGTTCCGCAGGTGCGATTTTCGCTGGGCAGGTGGTAATAGTTACCTTCACGAAATTTGGTCCTTTCTTCACCATTTATGTTCGGACTTAGAGATTTTTGAGAGGGTTTTAAGAGGGATTCGAGGGGTATCACCTGGAGGTAATGTTTTTTAACCTAATACTCGATTCTATGATTATTCCTAACTGATTGGACATGAAATTTATGGGAATTAAGGAAGAAAATTGAGGGATTAGGGCTTGAAATAGGAGACTTTTATTTGAGGATTTGAGGGAACTTTTATTATCGTATTTTGACGTGTTTGGTATGTATGGACTCGTGAGAGTGTAAGGATTATAGTTTTGTGATTTTTATCGGAATCCGAGACATGGGCCTGGGGTTCGGGTTTGGCCAATTTCGGGATTTTTGATTTGATTTGATAACTTTCGTGTGGGCTCGGTTCCTTTGGCATGTATTGATGTTATGATTCTGATTTTTTGATAGATTCAAGGCATTTGAGGCCGAGTTGAGCGGCAAAGGGCATCGCGGAGTAGATTTTCATCCGGTTTGAGGTAAGTAATGATTGTAAATCTTGTCCTGAGGGTATGAAACCTCGAACATCGCATTGTATCACTATTTTGGAGTGGCGCACATGATAGATGATGAGTGTGTGGCGTACACCATTGGGGATTGTGACTTGATCCGTCCCGTAGCAACTAATAAGTTTCGTATTTCATTTCAAATCATATGATACTTTATGTTTTAAGGAATACTACTATGTTTTGGACCGAATGCCGTATTTGGGGCTCGCGCGAAGTGTTTGGACACCTTGGGGGATTTTTACTACTTTTTACTCACTGTTTTGATTTGAAAGATACACTCAGTCATGATTTTACCTGATTACTGTTTAATTTAGTTTCTTTACTCCACTTTGATGCATATGAAAGATGTTTTAGGACGAGTTCCCTGTTTTTACTGATAGCCCGAGTGGATTTTGAGGGGTTTCTTACTAAGTGAGGCCGAGAGCCTATGTTGTGAGGATATTATGGGATCGGGTTGCGCGCCGCAGTATGTTACACTATTTATGATATATGAGAGGCCGAGAGCTTGAGTGATTACGCCATGATATGGCTTGTTATAGAGCCTGGGTTGTAGGAGCCCCTCCGGAGTCTGTATACCCCAGTGAGCGCAGGTACATACTGAGTGCGAGTGCCGAGTGTCGAGTGCCGAGTGACGAGTTATTGGGAGGCATGAGTGACTGTGAGGATCGCCCGAGGGGCTGATTCCGAGTGATACTGAGGCATGTTGAGTGACTGATTCCGAGTGATGTTATGCCCGAGGGGCAGTTTATGATATATGTTTTTGGCCCGAGAGACTATTGATGTTTTCTGTCATTTTTACACACAATTCTTCTTGAATTTCTATGGAAAATGTTGAAAAGTACAATTCCAAAGGATTTTTACTGAAATCGGCTTTAAGCGTTATATATTGTCGTATCTACGATTTTAAATGAAGAACGGTAATTGATGTGGATTGATGACTTGTGTTTATGTGTTTCATATTTCTCAGACTTTATTTACTCTCATTACTACTGAGTTGGTGTACTCACATTACTCCCTGCACCTTTTGTGCAGATCCAGGTGCTCGAGCGGAGTGAGCTATTTACCTGTCCCGGGGACTCTCTGTGTTTTTGCGAGATAGTTGCACGCGTCCGCGGCCCTGCGTTCTCCTTCTTACTTCTGTAGTAGTTGTATCTCCTAGACTTATCTTGTATTAGAGATACTGTGTCAGGCTTGTACTTTTTCTTTAGATGCTCGTGACCATTGACTCCGAGATTCTGGGTTGTATCTATTATTCAGCATATCTTAGTCTGTCTAAAAATGCTTAAATGATGTACCACATCTTACGTGCAATTTGTGCACATATGTATCTTGCTATAACTATAAGCATGATAATGTGATAGCGAGTATATATATATATATATATATATATATATATATACAAGAATGATGATTTCAAGGTGCAACTTATTTATTCAAGTGATAATATGACTTATTTGTTCACCAAATCTCTATTGATGTCAACCTTGAAGAAGCTAGTGTACAAGATCGGGATCCGAAGGCTCAAGGATGTGAATTGATGCTCTCATCAGGGGGAGTTAATACGCGTTGTACTCTTTTTTCTTACAAAGTTTTGTCCCACTGGGTTTTCTTTGCAGGTTTTTAACGAGGCAACCAAAATACATATTTCTAAACATGTGTACTCTTTTTTCTTTTCTAGGATTTTTTTCCCACTATGTTTTTGGGATCAAGAGAAGCAAGGCCGGGCACATCATTCTCTTCGGGGATTGTGTCATGTAAATTTTATTTTAGTTAAAGTTTTAACGAGACACATTATCTGTTAAATAGACATTCAGCGGGGGTGTTATAAATAGAGTTTTATTTAAGGTGAATGTCTATATTTTAGAGAAATTTTAGGAATTTTATGTGGTGGCTAAGTCACTCTTTCCCTATAAATAGAAGTGTCATATTCCATTGTAATTCATCTCAAAATCATTAAAATATTTCTCTCCCTATTTTTCTTTGCAATACGTTTCTTCTTATTTTATTATTTTATAACAAGTTGCTTCTTTTCCAACAACTTCTTTATACTTACGATGTTTGACCAGAACTAATCACTAAAAATCATGCAATGCAAAGTTCCGAGTGTGTTATCGAACTTACACTAAATTAAACACAATTGTTGCCCTTAATTTGGAGTTAATGCAATAGTCATTTACGAGCAAGACACTCATATAGTTTAGGAAATTTATTGAGAAATTAATTTAATAGCCGTCAACCAAAAAAATAGTCGACAAATTTATAATATATATAATTTATATATATAGCCTAGGAATTATAGATAATTTTTGTCGAGCAGTCAAATGTGTTAAAAGTCCGAAAAGAAACTGTCAACTATGTCCATTTATATATAGCTTATCACAAAAATTGGCCAATTCATTTAATATTAGTAACATTAGCTAAATATTAATAATATTAGCCAATTAGCTATTTGTAACAAAAAAAATCAATTTTTCTTTCTTTTGAGTGGGTGTTATTAGAATAAATTGAGTACATCTTAAGGAGCTTTAATCTATGTTTTGGGATGATTTGCTATAGTGTTTTGAAGTGGTTTGAATTGAAAATTCGAATTAGAAGATGAACATGAAAAAAATGATATGTGTATCATTTGTGCATCACATATGTATCGTATTTGTATCAAATATGTATCACATGTATATCCACGTATACCTGTGTGTGAGTATGTGTGTGTGTGTGTGTGTATTTATTTATTTCATCACCTTATTTACTACCTCATCCATGATATTTTCTTTCCGTTTTGCATGTAATGTTGCTAATCACGCTTAAAAATATGGAAGAAGATCCTTGCATCTGATTTTCAAAGAGAAAGAAACTTAATTGTTTGGGTTTTTAATTTATATGTGTTTGACTAATTTTGATAAATTTATAATTACTTACTAGAGGTTGGTAACTTGTGACTTATTTGGAACATTTCTATAAGATTCTCAAGTCCAAATTGATTTGTCCAAAATGTGCAAATTTGGGCCTCATGAAGTTTACATGTGTAAGCAGTGTCCATTTTATTGCTTATCTAGAAGTTGTGTTAATATTTTAAACTTTGAGAAATTACACGACACAAAATATTTATACTGTATTTACTATTCATAGTTATACTTTCATCAAATTTACTATCTGTAGCTATATTTAAATTTTATAGCAAAATCTTTTTGGATTGAATGAGCTTTTGTGATAAATTGGTGGAATTTGATACATGAATATTTATGTAATGAAGACATTTAGAGTGCTTGTGGACGGTGTGACACATGGGTGCTTTCCAGCTTCTCGAGGGCTGCGACAAGGATTCCAAACCTAGCGTGTTGATTTTAGATGAAGAAATGCTAAGTTGGGACTTGGTATCATTTTAAATGATAACATCTTACCATGCTTCAAGATCGGCCCCATCAGTCTCCTACTTTCTCTTTGATAATGATGTTCTAATATTATATAATAGCCTTAAACAGAATCTTAAGAAGCAAAAAATCTTTCTCGAAGAAGTAAGAAGCTGATTGTAATGTTATAATGACCAAAAGATCAAAATCCATGAAATAAGAGATTAATTATTTTGAAGTGAAACAAGAGCGCAACAAACCCTCATAGCTTAATTGGTTAGAGTGCCTACTTAGCTGGCAAAGGTCTTGAGTTTGAATCTAAACAAGAATATTATGTTCTGATTTCGCCTTATTTGTATTCGTTGCGTGAACAAATACTTTAGAAACTTTTGATCTTAAACATGAGATCGTTGGCTAAAAACATGCCATTAAGATAAAATAAAATAAAGTATTTTTAAATATAAAATGTGTAATTCTTTCCTAAGACGAACTAATAAGAAAATAATCCCAAATAAAATTAAACAGAGGGACTAGATTATTTCTTCTTTTCTCACTATACAACCTACAAATGCTAACACAAATCTTACTCATAACATTTTAGGAGCTAGAGTATCAAGATTTGAAATCCGTCCTAACCTTTCACCACAGCACACCCTGCTCCTTTATATTGTAGACAATAACCAAAGAAATACTGCAAACTTAAGAGGCAAAAAGAATGGGTATTGTAGTTTTAATTGCTCTACCAATATGCATTTCAATATTCTTTTGGTGCCTGAAATTGCTGTATTTGATATGGTGGCGGCCCAAAACAGTGGAAAGAGAGCTGAGGAAACAAGGAGTATATGGCCGTCCATATAGATTTCTTTATGGAAATCTAAAGGAGATGATGGAAATGAACAAAATAGCTAAGTCTAAACCCATGCCTTTGAACCACGACTATATTCCTCGACTAAATCCACTGTTCTATGAGCTCGCCACCACTTACAGTAAGTATTCGTACTAAGTTCCATGATTTTCTTTAGCAACGCAGAACAGTAACGAAATCAGGAATTTCACTGAAAGTAAGAAAATGATATTTTACTTATATACATAATATAATTTTTTCTGCCCTTTGCAGAGAAACTTTTCTTGTTTTGGCTAGGACCGATACCTCGAGTGACCATAATGGACCCGAAGCTAATACGGGAAGTTCTGTCAAATAAATCGGGTGAGTTCAGAAAACCAAAAATCAGTGCTTTCCTCAAGCTATTTGTAACAGGATTGGGGACGTACGATGGTGAAAAATGGGCGAAACATAGAAAAATTCTTAATCCAGCTTTCCATTTGGAAAAATTGAAGGTATTTTTTACTTAAATAGTTACCTTAATTACTTTTCTGTAATTTCTTTTTATGTCATTTTTTGTTCATAGGTTCATTTTCATTTTGGACTTGCAAATGCAGCTAATGTTGGGAGCATTTACTGAATGTACAGAAGAAATGATAAGCAGATGGGACAAGTTAACTGAATCAACGGCTTCTTGTGAATTGGATATTTCACAAGAATTTCATAGTTTAACTGGAGATATGCTATCAAAAGCAGCGTTTGGTAGCAACTTTGGAGAAGGGAAGTCAATATTTTCGCTTCTGAGGGAGCAATGTGAACTTGTTTTCACTGCAAAACTTGCTATTAATGTCTTCCCTTGGTTAAGGTACTTCGAAATGAAATCTATAATCTTGAAAATAAGACATACTTACGGTGACCTGATAGTATAAATATATTTTACACTGTCTTTATTTAGTTAATAAAGTTCTTGACAATTGCTCGTGTTTATGTATTAGGTTCGTGCCAACAAAAACTAATAGAAGAAGAATGTACATCTATAACACAGTTCGTAGTTCGCTAAAAAGGATAATAGAGAAGCGAGAGAAAGAGGTACAATCAGGAAAAGCACACAATGAAGATCTCTTGGGTTTGTTAATGAAATCTAATCAAGAAGAACAACAAGGGAATAAGAACTCGAACAAGGGAATGAGTACAGAAGATGTAATAGAAGAGTGCAACTCGTTCTATTTTGCGGGTCAAGAAACTACTGCAACTTTGTTAACTTGGACTGCAATTGTTTTGACTATGCATCCAGATTGGCAAGAAAAAGCTAGGAATGAAGTTCTTGAAATCATTGGAAAAGATGAGCCTAAGCTTGATCAACTGAACCAGCTCAAGATTGTAAGATTCTCCACTTATGATTTGTCCGTATATAATATTTTGATTTAAGTTATATACACTAACAATATAAATATATTTTACATTATAAGTATACATTACACGTCATAATAGGTTAGTTACCTTTTTTATCAGTTTACTGATTAAGGCTTATCTTGGAGATTTATCTGTCATTACTTTAGGATTTAAGCTATATATGCTGACACTTTAAAGATTTTATAATACTATAAGTAAATTTTAACCTGTAGTAGCAGGCAAGTTACAACTTTTACAAGAAATTTACATGGACTTACTTAAAGTACCTAATTGTATAAATATTACACCCGTCAGTATACAGAACTTGAACTCTTTACAAGTTACTTGATTGTGTAAATATTTGTACGTTGCCAATAATGCATCAAAACTTCAACTCAAAAGAGACTTTTGGGTGCTTAAAAACAAAGGTAGCCTGAAGCACAAGACATCCCGCGTTCACACATGATCCGAGGAAGGGCCACACCAATGTAGACAGTCTACCCTAATGCAAGTGACTGTTTCACGGCTCGTACTCGTGACCTATAGGTCACATGGAGATAAATCTACCATCGCTCCAAGGCTTCTCTTCATGCTAAAGCATATACGGTCAAACAACTCTATAACAACTTCATTTGTTCCGATATTTTTTGGCTGCTATAATAAAATGATTGTTATATAGGGATGTTGTTACATAGAGGTCTGTCTAAATCTGATTTATTTAATTCTACTATATATGTAGGTGACTATGATCTTGCACGAAGTTCTGAGGTTATATCCATCAGGTTCTCTTGTTAGAGAAACAAACGAAGAGACAAAACTTGGAGACTATATAATTCCATCAGGTGCACAGCTTTTGGTGCCTTTGCAAATAATCCATCGCGACACAGAGCAATGGGGAGAAGATGCTCTTATTTTCAATCCAGAAAGGTTCTCACAAGGAGTATCAAAAGCAGCCAAAGATTTGATGTATTTTCCCTTTGGTTGGGGTTCTCGTATATGCCTTGGAATGAATTTTGCTATGATTCAAATCAAACTAGTTTTGGCTAAAATCTTACAGAATTACTCGTTTGAGCTCTCTCCCTCCTATGCTCATGGCCCGACCATGACC